>JAQMWT010000168.1:0-70508 GCA_029834535.1 Chrysophaeum taylorii
ATGTTGGTTGAGGAGGTTCAAGAACAGTCCACCGGTGAAGAATTGAAAGCGCTTAGAAGCGACGTTGTCTCGCACGAAGTCGCATTCTTCACCGCCTGCGCGTAGGTCGGTAACATAAAAAAATCGTCGCGCGTCACACAACAAGCATGAAAGAGTACAAAGGCCAAACACACGCCAAAAGAAATCATCATCTTCAGGAGCGCACACAAGCACGGACGCGGCGGTGTGTTTGTGTTTGTGTTTTTGTTTTGTGCGACCGCGAGAACAAGCAGCAGAGGGGTCAGCAAAAAAAAAGTATAAGTAGAATTCCTCACAATATTTCCCAATATCCTCGAGAGGAACGTCGCCCGCTGCGAAGCATCGGAACGCCCGAGCCTGTTGAAACAAGAGCGGGATAGTCGGCGTGATGAAGGCCACCTTGAGAGCCCAGTTTTGTTTCGCGTCCGCGGCCTCCCGCATAAGCTGAAACGCAACAGCAGACTTTCCGGCGCCCGTGGGCATGCAAACGAGACTGTTCTGGTTTCGGCTCGCGTCGATCATCTCCTGTTGGTAGTTTCGTAGCTTGATTGGCTCGACAGGAATAAACTCGGCGTTCAATTCGTCCGACTCGTACTGTTCGTCGACGCGGCGCCGCGTTCGGCGCTCAATCGCGAATTCCTGCGCATCTCGTCGCGCTTAGTCTCCTTGATGGCCCGTGACGTCGGCATGTCCAGTAGGTATTTATGGTCTAAGGAAGCACTCTCGAGCTCGGCCTTGGCGAACCGAAGGCTTCTGGCAGCTTCTGGCCCGACGCGACCCCCGACCAGAGCGAGCTCGCGAAGCGAATCGCCGTTTCGTCTAAAACCGCGCCATCGTGCGCGATGACCCAGGGGACGCCGCCGTAATCGGCCAACATACGCGCCTGGTGTTTACCATGGCACGAGTTGATGACGACACCCCGCAATTCGTGGCCGTCTTCGCTAACTGCCTTCTGATACTCGCGGATCGTGTTCGCGAGTCCGACGTCCCTCGCGACGAGCTTCTTCGTGTCGTCGTCGTCGTCGGTATCGTCGTCGCGACCAAAGGCGAGGGTGCAAAAAGGGTCTTTGTCGTAGCCGTGGCACGAAAAGTGGACGTAGTGGTAGTAGTCTTTATCTTGAATTGATCGTTGGAGGAGCACGTTCAATTTTCTCAACGATATCGGACCGATATCGACCAATTCGCAGCGCGGAAGGAAAGCGGGCCGCGGCGTGATGCTGAGGTCCTTATTATCGTCGTCGTCGTCGGGCACCGCATGCTCTTCCCAATGCTTTTTCGATCGCTTTTCTTTCTCCTTCCAAGTCGATTTCGTCCTCGTCTCGAGCGCAAAACTGGATCCAAAGAATTCGAATAGTTGCTGGAGGCCGCGACGCCTGTAGAGACCGTGCCAAAGCGCAGTCCGTTGGTTCCATCTTGTTGTCGCTTATCCGTTTCAACAGCCTCGAAAGCGCCCCCTCCCATTCCGCTTTGGACTCGAAGAACGGAGGTAACAACCCTTCCGGACAGATCCTCCTCAGTCTCTCCTCAGTCTCGCGAGCTGCCATCTTTAGACTGTCTCCCCGGCGCTTGCGACGAGGGGTCTCGATGTCGGGAAGACGGGGAGACTGGTGGTTCGCAACCATTTCTTCTTCTTCTTCTTCTTCTTCAACAACTACTTTTTTTTCATAGGTTCGACCGAGTTTAAGTAAGAAAAAACTCCCCACACACACCCCCAGCTTAGCAGTCGACATTTAAAGAAAAACGCGACTCCCTCCTACTTAACGGACGCGATAATAAAACACTATATGCAGGTGTTGTTGTTGGCAGCGTTGGTCATAGTAGTAATAATAATAAGGACGAATGGGGTGATGACCACCACAAGGGGCGTGTTTTCAAATGGTCTGGCCAATATCACGTGCTATCGCATTCCCGTGGTGGTCGAGACGAGTTTGCGGTCGCTGTTGGCATTTGCCGAAGCGCGACACGGGTCGTGCAGTGACTCTGCGAGTCGCGAGATTGCCGTGCGGCGGTCGACGGACGCGGGGCGCAGCTGGGGCCCCGTGGTGTTTGCGGCGGGGCCCCTCGTGCAGAATCCGGTGGCGGCGACGACCACCACAAGTGGGCGGGTCGTGTTGGTGTTCGCGTCGAAAAACGCGTCGGGAAATCTCGCAGGCAACGGCGCCGCGTTTTCCGACGACGACGGTTTGAGCTGGACGCAGCGCGCCGTGGACTTTGGCGTCGCGAGCGGATGGATGCCGGGTCCCGGCGCCGCGGCAGTCCTCGGCGATAGGATTGTAGTCGCATCGCATCGCGGCCAAAACCAAATCGACTATTCTTCTTACTCGGACGACGACGGCGAGACGTGGACAACGAGTCCGTCGTTCTTGGAGGGCGTGAACGAGGCCGCGATTGCGCCGATCGAGGGGGGGGTGATGCTGAACATGCGGAACAAGAACGCGCCGACCGAAGGCAGAGCGATCAGCAGATCTCGCGACGGCGGCGAGACCTGGGACCCCGTGACGTTCGATCCAACGCTTGTTTCGCCGGTGTGCGAGGCGAGCCTCGTGCGCATCAACGGCAGCCTTTTTTCGAACCCGGCCTCGGCGACCGCGCGCGTCAACCTAACCGTCCGCCGCAGCGACGACGACGGCGTATCGTGGCTCGCCTCGACGCTCGTCGTCGACGCGGACCATCCTACGGCTACTCGTGCCTCGTTCCCGGTGGGGTCCACGACGCGACGGCCTTGCTGGGGGGTATCCTCTACGAGGCTGCGGGCAAGACGTCCATCGACTTCGCGACCTTTGCGCTCGACGCCGCCTCGTGGCCGAAGCACCAACCCGATTCTTCTTCTTCTTCTTCTTCTAGAGATGCGCTGGTAGTCGCGGTCAACTAGTACTATTGCACGACGACGACGACGACGATATTATTTTCAGAGCGCAACACGGGGACCTCGAGTTATGATTATTCATGGCAAAAAAATTGGCGTCAGGCCGTCCTCTCGGAAGCGTCGTCGAGGTTGTCGGTCTCGGCCGATCCCTTTTGAGGAGCCGGCCCGCAGAGGCGGAGGTGTTTTCGGGCGCTTCCGGAACGGACGGGGCCGGGTCGGCGGGGGGCGTGCGGTGGATCGTCGGCGGGTCCTGGTCGTCCGAGACAACGAGGAGTAGGGAGGCCTTTTCTTCTTCTTCTTTTTCATCATCATTCTGGACATAACTGCGGGTCGTCGCGTCCTGGAGCACAAAAAAGCGGAAAAGTGCTTTTTCGAGGAGGAGGCAGCCCGGAAGTGGCGGAGGCAGCGGCGGCGGTGGTGGTCTGGGGAGGTGTCGCCTCGTCGCGCGGCAGCGATCGCGGCGCGCACGAAATTGGCCGACGAAGGCGGCGATCTGGGCGAAGCAAGGCGTCGGCGGCCACCCTCAGCACGGCGAGGCCGATGCGCGGCGAGGAGACGACCTGCGCTCGCCACTTGCCCTCGTCTAAAGCGCCGAGTTGCTCGTTCTGGCGCGAGGCGACGCGACGATTCAATAGGAACAAAACGTCTCTCGCGAACCAGGCGACAACCATCAGAGTCGAGAGACCCGCCGTGTCGCCGCGGACACAGTTCTTGCGGAGCTGGGGTGCGGCGACGAGGACGTCGCAGACGGCGACGCAGGTCCCGACGAATCTCGAGTACGCGTCGCGCGTCGCGAAAAGCCTGAGCGCGGACGCGGATACGGCGACGACGAAAAGCGAGGCCACGACCACGACTTCGACGTAGGGGCGAGGTCGTCCCAGGCCCAAAACGAGAGCCTGAGCGTGCGCCAGAGCGCGGATACGGCTTCGCGGTTCCCTCTGATCCACGTCCGAACAGCTTTTAAGTTGCTCGCGAGGGCCGCGGACGTCGTCCCGTGGCGCCGCGGCACCGCCTGCTTCTTGCGTCGCGCGGAGATCACCGCGTCCAGCAGATAGAACTGCATAAGAAGGAGCGTGATCGAGTAGACGAGGTACGACCACTCGCGGACGCGGCGGATTATCCAGAAGGCGACGCGCAGCACGCTCAACAGCACCACCACCAGGCACGTCGTCGAAGAGAAACCGTCCTTTCCGCTCCGCTTCACCTCGTACAATTGGGGCATGTACGTGGCGACGGGGTAGAACGCGTACGTCACGCGGGCCGCGCCGCGGGCGACGCTCGACAGCAACAACATTTTAGTGTTGGTTTCAAGATAGGGGGTTAGGAGGAGGAAGCTCAAAGGTTAGCGAGAACGTGCGCTGAACAAGTAGGGGTCCTAACTACTAATCGACAGATGTTTGTCTGTCTGTTTGTTTGTTTGTCTGTTTGTCTGTCCCCCGATTTAGGGTAAGGATCAGGTAGGCCCGCGAGCCAGGCAGGCATTGATCCTCCAAGCCGTCTACGGCGACCTCGCAGACTATTTCCACGACCCGCGGCGGCTCTTTCAGCGCGCCATTCTCACGCCCCGTCGAAACGATGTTGTCGATGCTGACAACGCGCGCATGACCGCGGCCTTTTTTCCCCGGAGACGAGGCGTCGGAGTTCTTTTTCGGGAGACTAGGTTGGGTCGGAAGACGACGCCTCGCTCTTTACAGTCGAGTTTTCAACTCCCTGACAACCAACGGCATGCTGACTTTGAGCGCGAGCTTAAAGTCTTCGCAACCTCGACCAGTCGCACGGCCACTGCAACGGTACCAGATACATGATCGATCGTGTCGTTGTCACCGAGGCTCCTCCAACCTGTATCCCTTAAGGCCCGCCTACGCCAACGATCAACAAGAGCCAGGGCCAGACGCCCCGCGAGGTCGGCGTCCTCTTGCCCAAGCCCGTCTTCTGTCACGTCCAGCGCTACGTGGCTCTCTGTCGATCGGCAACCCCGAGGATATGCTCTTCTGAGTCGACGACTCCACCCTACCCCACACGTGCTGCGCAATACCGATAAGCCCCCTCCCGGCGTCTACACGCGCACTGTAGGTGAACTTACTGGGACAAGGTGAACTTACTGGGGTTTGAGATTGGGACTATGTGAATATAGTGACCACGTGAGCTTACTGAGACCAGGTGAACTTACTGGGTTTTTTAGAGTAAACTCAAGGATTGGCGGCGCGTGCGGATCAAAGCAGCTTGGATTGGCGGGGGTGAGAGCGACGAGCTCAAAGGAGTGGGTGTGAGCACGAGCGGTTTTACACCCAACTTACTGGGGTTAGAGATTTGGACTAGGTGAACTTACTGACCAGGTGAACTTACTGGGACCAGGTGACCAGGTGAACTTACTGGGGTTAGAGATTCGGACTAGGTGAACTTACTGGCCTGCACTTGTCCTAACTACTAATCGACAGATGTTTGTCTGTCTGTTTGCTTGTCTGTCTGTTTGTCCCTCGATTTAGGGTAAGGATCAGGTAGGCGCGAGAGTAAGGATCAGGTAGGCGCGAGAGCCAGACAGTGATCCTCCAAGCCGTCTACGGCGACCTCGCAGACTATTTCCACGACCCGCGGCGGCTCTTTCAGCGCGCCATTCTCACGCCCCGTCGAAACGATGTTGTCGATGCTGACAACGCGCGCATGACCGCGGCCTTTTTCCCGGAGACGAGGCGTCGGAGTTCTTTTCGGCTGACTAGGCTGGGTCGGAAGACGACGCCTCGCTCTTTACAGTCGAGTTTTCAACTCCCTGACAACCAACGGCATGCTGACTTTGATCGCGAGCTTAAAGTCTTCGCAACCTCGACCCGTCGCACGGCCACTGCAACGGTACCAGATACATGATCGATCGTGTCGTTGTCACCGAGGCTCCTCCAACCTCTATCCCTTAAGGCCCGCCGACGCCAAACGATCACCAAGAGCCAGGGCCAGACGCCCCGCGAGGTCGGCGTCCTCTTGGCGAAGCCCGTCTTCTGCCACGTCCAGCTCTACGTGGCTCTCTGTCGATCGGCAACCCCGAGGATATCCTCTTCTGAGTCGACGACTCCACCCTACCCCACACGTGCTGCGCAATACCGATAAGCCCCCTCCCGGCGTCTACACGCGCACTGTAGGTGAACTTACTGGGACCAGGTGAACTTACTGGGTTTGAGATTGGGACTAGGTGAGCTGAGTGCCCAGGTGAACTAACTGGGACCAGGTGAACTAACTGGGACCAGGTGAGCTTTCTGGGGTGTTTAGAGTAAACTCAAGGGTTGGCGGCGGTGCGGATCAAAGCAGCTTGATTGGCGGGGGTGAGAGCGACGAGCTCAAAGGAGAGTGTGGTGAGTGGGTGTAAGCACGAGTGGGTTTACGCCGAACTTACTGGGGTTAGAGATTGGGACTAGGTGAACTTACTGGCCTGCACTTGGTGAACTGAGCGACCAGGTGAACATACTGGGGTTTTTAGAGTAAAGGGTTTTTAGAGTAAGCTCAAAGGTTGGCGGCGCGTGCGGATCAAAGCAGCTTAGATTGGCGGAGGCGAGAGCGACGAGCTCAAGGAGTTGGTGTGAGCTAGGTGAACTTACTGACCAGGTGAACTTCTACGAAACTGGAACCAGGTGAACTTACTGGGGTTAGAGAGTGGGAGTAGGTGAACTTACTGGCCTGTACTTGTCCTAACTACTAATCGACAGATGTTTGTCTGTCTGTTTGTCTGTCTGTTTGTCCCTCGATTTAGGGTAAGGATCATGTAGGCGCGAGAGTAAGGATCAGGTAGACGCGAGAGCCAGACAGTGATCCTCCAAACCGTCTACGGCGACCTCGCAGACTATTTCCACGACCCGCGGCGGCTCTTTCAGCGCGACATTCTCACGCCCCGTCGAAACGATGTTGTCGATGCTGACAACGCGCGCATGACCGCGGCCTTTTTTTCCCGGAGACGAGGCGTCGGAGTTCTTTTCGGCTGACTAGGCTGGGTCGGAAGACGACGCCTCGCTCTTTACAGTAGAGTTTTCAACTCCCTGACAACCAACGGCATGCTGACTTTGATCGCGAGCTTAATGTCTTCGCAACCTCGACCCGTAGCACGGCCACTGCAACGGTACCAGATACATGATCGATCGTGTCGTTGTCACCGAGGCTCCTCCAACCTGTATCGCTTAAGGCCCGCCTACGCCAAACGATCAACAAGAGCCAGGGCCAGACGCCCCGCGAGGTCGGCGTCCTCTTTCCCAAGCCCGTCTTCTGCCACGTCCAGCTCTACGTGGCTCTCTGTCGATCGGCATCCCCGACGACTCCACCCTACCCCACACGTGCTGCGCAATACCGATAAGGCCCACCCTTCGTCGCACATACGTCCGGCGGCAGCATGCGTACGACCTACGGGCGGGGCCCGTCCTCTCTTCGCCTGCCCCACGCCTCGGCGATGACCCCGACTAGGTCCCGCGTACTTATCTCCGCCCGTCAGGCACATCCCTCATACCCCACAAACCCACCCACATCCTTCATGCCCCCCTCCCGGCGTCTACACGCGCACTATAAGTGAACTTACTGGGACCACGTGACCAGGTGAACTTACTGGGGTTAGAGATTGGGAGTAGGTGAACTTACTGGCCTGCACTTGTCGACATTTAAAGACAAACAGACAGACAAACAGACAAACATCTGTCGATTAGTAGTTAGGAAGTGAACAAGCTGGTTCACTTTTTTTTTACTTTACTGCGATCTTCACTTCGCGAATGCAAAAGTGAACTACTTTCACACATCATCGTAGTGAACGAGGTGGAACATACTGTGCTAACCAAAGTCGTCGTCCCACGTGGTTGTTATTACGTACTGTACCGCGGCGGGGGATCGATCGATCGATCGGACGAAAAGCACATGTACTAAAAATAATAATAAGATCGAAGGGGTCCGTGCGAAGGAGTTCGAAGAAGAAAATGCCACAAAGGAGGAGGGGGAGTGAAATCGCACACGGTAGTGTGTGGTGCGGAAGGTTTGCCCGCACGCTTGTTGCAAGAAAGGGGGAGATTGCAGCAGCAGCAGCAGCAGCGGCAGCAGCGGCCGCGGATGCGCTTGGAGAGCGGTGTCGTCGAGGCCTCGTCGACGATATAGAGGAGGAAGCCTCGGCCTCGGCCTCGTCCTCGTCGACAATATAGCGGAGGTGGTCTCTCTCTTCGTCGATGGTCTCGTCGACAAGAGAGAGGAGCAGGTCTCGTCGCGTCAGCAGAAGGAGTGAATTATTCATTTTTTTTTTTGTCGGGTTGGACGGCGGCCTGTTGAGCGGCAGCAAAGGCGGCCTGGAGGACGGTCTTGACGTGGGCGAACATGCCCCTGAACTTGAAGTAGGCGACCAAGAGGAGGAGGAAGGTAATGAGGCCGTAGAGCTGGCCGAGGCTGTGTTCGACCTTGTTGCAGGTGTTGGCGACGAAGGAGCCGTCCTCGGGGCAGATCGCGTCGGTGACGTGGCGCACCACCCAGGATCCGCCCGCAACGAGGCCCGGGAGGACATAAAACTCGGCATTTTTGAATGGGTTTCGGGAGTCGTTGACGAGCTTGAAGCGCTCGGTTTGTTTGGCTATTTCTGTCTGTAGCGCGGCTCGCTGTTGGTCGACGAGATCCTGCGCGCCCATGTTGGCCTGGGCGTCGAAGATTTCCATGGCAGCCTGCTTGGCCTCGTTAATCTTGGCCGTAAATTCGGCCGGCGGAAGAAACTGCGCCGTGAGCGAGGCGCCGCAGGCGGCGTCCATTACGTCCGAGAATTTGTCGAGAGCCCGATTGGCAGCGTTTTGATTGTTAGCCCTCGAGGTCGCCTCCAAGACGGTCTGTGCCTGGGGGAACTTGGCACCCTCGGAGAACATGCCGGCGTAGGCGCGGACGTAGGTCGCGAGCTCGTTGGCGGCGAGAGTCCGACCGCCGACGAGTTTTGGCTCGAGTTGCGACGCGAAGACGCGGTCCATGAGCGTGCGGAGACGTCTCAAAAACAAGGGCGCGAGCTTGGAGATGGAGCCGTCGTACTTGGGAGAAGTGATCGCGAGGCCCGGGTGGGGCAGGAGGAAGCAGGTGACCTTGTCGTAGCAGAGTCTGATCTGGCGGCGCGTGCCCTCGAGCCCGGGGTCGTGTCGCGAGGCCATGACGCTCGAGACGTACTCGTCCGTCGCCGCCGCCATCTCCTCGTCGGTCTGCTCGTCCTCGAGCTCGGGCCAATCCCGCACCAAAAACTCCAGCCGCTGGAACGGCTTGGGTGCCTCTTCCTCCGGCTCCTCCTCCTCCTCCTCCTCCTCCTCCGTTCGCTTCTGGAACGTCGCCTCCGCGCGGAGCTGCTCGCGAATGGCCATGCGGCCGTACTCGCTGAAGAGGGCGAGGTGCTGCAGGTTATCCTCCTGGATCCGCGTGGCGACGTTGTACAGCTGAAAACTCGACACGAGCGTGCTGAGGCCGAAGATGGACGCGGTGAGCGCCATGGGCGCCTCGTGATCGAACAAGCCCTGCGTGTCCATCACCACCACCGCCAGGCCCAGGTCCTCCAGAAAAAAGGGTTCCGACCACACCGTGATCCCGGTCGTCATCCGCTCGTGGCCCCCGCGCCACTCGAACGAATACCCTTCGCGCGAATCAGTCTTGTTTCGGTTCCCCTCGGAGATTTTGTCGCCCTCGCACGTCACCCAGTCACCCTCCTCGAACTTGGTCTTGTGCCGCAGGTACCGCAATATCAACGTCAGCAAAAAGCTCTTCCCCGTGCGGAACGCCCCCACCACGCTCACCACGGCCACCGGCTTGTCCTTGGGCACCTTGCTGATCAGCTCGTCGAGGTTCGCCTCGTCCAAGGTGAAGGCGTAGTCGTTGCTCTCGTCCCCCGTCCGCACGAGCTGCAGCGGCCGCGGCACCCCGCGCAGCGGATCATCCTCGACGATACCCGCCTCGCCCTCGGTCGTCGTCGTCGTCGTCGTCGACATTATCCCAATGCCTACAACGGTGCTCTGTTCCGTTGATGACGACGATGTTGTGGACTTTCGTTTTCATCTCTTCGTCCGCGGCCTACACCAGCGTCGTGCGCCACCCCGGCATCGGCAAGGCCATCTCCAAAATCTCGACGAGGCCCAACGAGCAGATGCGCGTGGGAATCGTGAGTGACCTCGGGAGCATCGTCGACCTCGCCCATGCTGAGTTTGAGAAAGGCTATGAGGATCCTGTTCAAAAATTCGGCCTCAGACTCGTGCTGTGGCTTGGCTTCTTCCTCCGGCTCACCTACGGCGTCCCGCTCGACCACACTCTCCTCGTCTACGAAACGGACGACGACCTCTGCGGCATGGTCGAGCTCTCGATGCAGCCCGCGGGAAAATTGGCCGCCGCGATGCCGCCGCCGCAGTGGATCAAGCGCCTCAGGGGCGACCTCCACCCCTACTTGTCGAATTTGCTCGTGTCGCGCACACACCGGAACCGCGGCATCGGCAGGAATCTCGTTCGGGCCTGCGAGGCCGTCGTCCAACACCACTGGTGCCGCGACACCCTCGCGCTCCACTTCGACGCCCAGGACCCCTCCCTCTCCAGGTTCTACCGACGTCTCGGCTTCCAGTACGGTTCCACCAAGATGCGAGCCCCCCTTCCGATAACCACCACCACCACCACCGAGATCGATGGCTTCTCCCTCTGCTACGCCGTCAAACCCCTGGAGGCGGTGGCGCTTCGAGCTTCTAAAAATTGATCATCCTTCTTCTTCGTTCTTCGTTAAAAAAGGTATTCGTTCATAAGGTGGTTGGTTGTTGTACGGCGAGAAGGGGATAACATTATAGAGCACCAGCCCCCTATAGCGCTTATCGCGCGTGACGTCGAGGAGAAGAAAACAAATAAATAAATAAACAACGTGCGGCGGTCGGTCGCGTCGACGAGTGCCGAGAGCGAATAAGCTGCAGCAGCAGCAGCAGGAAAACAATCATGTAGCAGCACAAGCAGAGGAAAGGCGGCGGCGGCGGCGGCGGCGGCGGCGTAATAAAATTGCTTCAACAATTACGCGGCCCAGAGGTTGTGTTCCTCGGCGAACTCCTCCTCGTCCTCGTCGAGGTCGGCACCATTCTTGATCTTGTCCTTGACGCGCTTCATCATGACCTTGATTTCCTTTTTAGAGAGCTGTTTCTTCTGCTTGACTTCGGTGACGTTGCCAAAGGCGTCGGTGACTTCGGTAATCGCAACCTGGTCGTCGACCTTGGTCGCCAGGGCGTTGGTCATCCACTCGGGGTCGCCGTTGACGTTGGGGCGCGAGATGCCGTCGTCGTCCTTCTCGACGACCCACGTTTCGTTGCAGAGAGCCGAAGTGAAGTCGTTGTTGTGGGAAATGACGACGATGCCACCCTCGAATTCGCGGATAGCCCCGGCGAGCGCGCCGAGCGAGTCGCGATCGAGGTAGTTCGTCGGCTCGTCGAGGATGAGAAGGTGAGGCTGCATCCAGGTCGCCGCGCCCAGGACGACCTTGACCTTCTGGCCACCAGAGAGGGCCCCGATACGCGAGTGCGTCGCGAATTCGGCGTCGAGGCCGACGTTTTTGAGGTGGAGCTCGACGTTGGCCGAGGTGAGCGGGCGGAACATGCCCGAGGCAGCTTGCGCGACGCGCACGTCGACCTTCTTGCAGGCCTTGGCCCACCCGAGCTTGACGAGCTTTTTGAGGCCGATATAGGCCTTGTCTTCGTCGTAGGGCGCCTTGAACTGGACCTCGTAATCGTGTTCTTTCGTGGATTTGTTCGTCTTGCGCTCGCCCGTGAGGCGAGAAATGACGCGCTTTGATTTCTTTATTTCTCCCGTCTCGGGATTGGTCGAGGTCCATTCGAGCTGCTGCTTCTGGGCTTTTATCTCCTCGTCGGTCAACTTCATCGTCTCCTTCATGATCGCCTCCTTGTCGTCGCCCCCCGCGTACCGCCAGCGGATGTACTCGTTGGCCGTTTTCGAGAGGTGGTCGCCGACCTTTTCGAAGGCGTGCTGGGCGATGTAGCCGATGCGGGCGTTGGGGTGCTGCCAGACCTTGCCCGTCGTCGGCTCGACTTCGCCCGTGAGACACTTGATGAGCGTCGATTTTCCGGCGCCGTTGGGTCCGACGCACGCGACGCGCGACGACAGCGAGACCTGGACGGTCGCGCTTTCGATCGTGTTCTTGTCGTTTTTCGGGTACTGGTACGAGATGTTTTCGACCTTGATGAGGGCCTTTCCCTTGGACTTGACGCCCTCGATCGGCGAGGGTTTGGGAAAGGAAAAGGTGAACTTGTTGGCCTTGAGCTCGAAGTAGGCCTTCGCCTCGGGCCGCACCTCGACGAACGCGGCGAGGTTTCCGCGGAAGAGCGAGAGCTTGAGGTCGGAGATCTCGAGGATGTGGTCGCAGACGTCGTTTAGCAAGCCCGAGTCGTGCGAGACCATGATCGCCGTCACCGATTTGAGACCCTTGAGATAGTCCTTGACCCACTTGACGTTCATCACGTCGAGGTGGTTGGTCGGCTCGTCCAACAACAAAATGTCGGCTCGCTGGAGCATCGCGCGCGACAACGCGAGCTTCATGCGCCAGCCCCCCGACAACGTCGTCACCGGATCGGTCAGCATTTTCTCGCTAAAGCCGACCCTGAGCATCATCGCCGCGACGTCGTCGCGCGGCACGCCGCACGCCTGGATCCTCGCGTCGTTGAAGATGTAGTCGAGGCACGCGAGATGCGAGAGCTCGCCCAAAATATCCGCCTCGACGAACACGGTGCGGACTTGGTCGGGTCCGGGAAAATTTTCGAGCTGATTGTTCGCGAGGGACCGCAGGAGACTCGTCTTCCCCGAGTCGTTCGCACCGAGGAGCCCGTACTTGTAGCCGCGCTTGAGTTTGAGCTGCGTGTTGTGCAGCAGGATCTTCGAGCCGTAGGCGAGCGTGAACTGGCAATTGCAGAGCTCTTCGGCGGCGTCGTCCGCTTCTTCGACCTCGTCCTCGGGGAGCGCGGCCTTCTCCTTGGCGCCGCGGCGCGCGGCATCGACGGCGGCGGCGACGTCGGTCACCACGGCCCACGGCTCGAGCAGCTCGCAGAGCGCGTCGCTCCACGCGTCGGGGTCGAAGCAGTGGCGGGCCGCGAGGGCCGCGCCCACGCCCGACGCGTGCGCGAGGACGGTCGGGTGCTCGATAATGCCCGCCAGCGCGTTCTTGACAACGGATTCGAGCTCGGTCGCATCGGCGGCGCCCGCGCACCGTTGTTCGAGTCGCCGCATCAGCTCGACCGAGCGCTCGCACACGGCGCGGGCCTCGGGGTCGGCCAACTCGTCCGCGAGTTTCGCCAGACCGGGGAGCAGCGTCGGGAGAAACGGCGCTGCATCGCGCGGGTCGTCGACGAGCTTGGACATGTTGCAAATAATGAGCGCAGCCTGGCGCTTGAGGGCGGTCGCGCCCGCCGACCGGTCGCTGAGCGCGCGCGTCAAAAGCGGCACCACGATCGCGAGCGTCGGCGCGTCCACCGACTGGACGAACGTCGTCGCCGCGAGGGAATGAACGCACTCGGGCACCTCCTTGGGCCGGATCGCCGCCGACGTGAGCGCGGGCAGCATCGCCTCGATGTCGCGGTTCCCGCAGAGCTCGAGGGCTTCGCGCATCGCGTCCTGCGCCGCCTCGCTCACGTCCTTCTTCGTGTCCCAGAGGCACGACGCGACCGCAGGCACCACCTCCGGGAGCTTGGCGGCAACTTGCGCGGGCGCGGACGAGCACAGCGCCGAGATCCGCCGCAGCGCCGCGGCGCGCGTCTGCCACGATTCCTCGGGGGCAACGGCCGCGAACAACTTCTTCAACTCGAGCGGCGCCGAGGCGGGCGACAATTGCGTCGAAGCCCACGTCGCCTTGGCGGCGACGCGCACGCCACCCTTCTTCGATCCCAAAGCCTTGAGGATCTGCGGGATTGCCTCCACGGCGAAGGGCTCCGCCGCCCGCCCGCCGGCGTCCGTCGCCAAACTCGCGAGCCACAGCCCGGCCTCGTCCAACGCTCCTTCTTTCCGGAAGGCGGCCTCCAATCCCGCGAGGGGGCCTTCCTTGAGCTCGGCGATCTTGGCGAGAACGTCCTTCGACGGCTTTGGCGGTTCCGCAGCAGCAGCAGCCTTCTTCGCGCTCGCCTTGGACGACGACCCCGACGACGACGACGACGACGACACCCGCTTCGCGTTCGTGTTGACGGCAGCACTCTTGACGTTCTCCTTGGGCATGACTCTCTCTCTTTCTTCTTCTACTTGGGGACGACGACGACGAACGACGACGGGCCGGAGGACTGGCGACGACGACGACTACTATTTATCCTGCTGTTACGTGACTCCTGGTGCCAGAGGAGATCCCACACACCTTGACGCTTGGTTGTCAACAAGACAGATTGTTCGTGACGCGAACACAACTGGCGGTTGCACTTTTTGTGGGCTTTCGAGTATGTGTCTTCAACCGGGGACCCATCGGGGACCCATCTTCCCCCGCGATCTTCACACCCCCACTGTTGTTCTTGAGTTGCAGTTAGGATCGCCTTCTTTAAATTTAATTTAGTGCGCAGAACATTCACACACTTATCTTCGTCTTCTTCTTTAGCTCCTGCTGCTGCTGCTGCTCCTGCTGCTGCTGCTGGTGGTGGTTCGAGGGTGGAGGGCGACGGCGATCTCGATGGTGAGAATGTCGACGGCGATATTGCCGGCGACCAAAAAGCCGTGGAGGGTGCCCGAGGGAATCACGGCAAAGGTCCAGACCGGGACGTCCATGAGGCCGACTCCCGGTGTCGTCAGCGTGATGGGCCCCGTGATCGGGACGACGATGACGTCGTAGTAGTGCGAGCTCGGGGCCTGGGTGGTGTTGGCGCCGAAGGAGACGATTTTAGCGCGAAGGTGGCGATACCCGAGGTCCTTGAGAGCTCGGCGGCGCTCGGCGAAGACCTCGGCGGGCAGGGACGCCGGGACGATCGAGAGGAGGGACCAGATCGTCGCCGCGTTTGTGGTCCCGGGCTCGGGGCGCGCGCCGTTGGATCCGAGGGAGGTCGCGTCGGCGTAGCGGAGTCTGTCGCCCGCCATGGAGGCCTGCGTCAGAAAGCGGCGCGAGGGTTCGCTAAGCGTCTGATTGACGCGATCTCGAGTCCAAGCGTCGACGTCCCTCGACCGCGGGACAAACTGGAGCACGAGTTCCCGCCCGTCTTCCGAGGGCGTCGCAGCCCTCGTGTGCGCCACGCGACTCGGGATGAAGGCGACGTGGGCCGCGCGTCCGTCGTAGACCGAGTAGTGGCCGCACCGTCCCGAGAAGCCCGAGCCGTACGTCACCGCGCCGTCGAGGAGCACGCGGATCTCGTCGATCGCCTGGACGCGCGGCTCGTGCGCCAGCGCCCGGCCCCCCGCGCGCAGGGACGACGTGTGCCCCTCGAGCAGCGCGAGGTGCGGCGTGCTGAGGGCGTGGCGCCACGTCGTTGTCTTTTTTTTTTCCGACGGCGCGACGACGGCGGGCATCGCGCGCTTCTTCAACTCGCGAGCGGGCACGGCCGTTCTCGCGGCGCGCGCCGCGCGGTCTTCGACGGAAGGCGTACAGTCCCGCGGCTCCTCCTCTTCGTCGCGGAAATCAAATATCCGGTCATCCCCCTCTTTCTGGCGGCGCTGTCCCGTCGGCGCGGCGCCCGTGAAGAGAGGATCGAACGGCGACGACGTCCGGGTCGGCTTGTCCTCGACGGGCAAGAACGAAAACCAGTCGTCGCTCCGCCAGGGCGGCTGCGTGCGGCGGACGTCGAAGTGTCGCGGTCGCCGCACGGCACGCACGCACTCCTCGGTCCCGTACTGCACCAGAAAGGCGAATCTGCCGCCGTCGTCGTGCGTGGCGTGCCACGTATGGCCGAGCCACGCGACGCCCGTGTTGGGCATCGTCGGACCCCAGTGCAGCGCGAGACCCGGCCATCGCTTGGCCGCGTGCTCGGCGACCGCGGCCGTCTGGCACCGCGGCTCGTCGTCGGGCCGGTCCTTGATGTTGAACCAACCGCCCTCCGAGCCGCACGAAATATCCGCGCGCGCGTCCTGCGCGAGCACCTTTGCGCGGTGCGAGCCGTCGACGAACGACGCGGGGGCTCTGACGCCCTCCTCGACCTCCAGGAGCACCCACACCGAGGCGCTGCTGTTGGCCCCGCACGCCTCGGCCCACAAGTCCAGGTCCGTGTGGAGCGATTGGCGGTCGCCTCTCGCTTTGCGCACCGGATTCGTCGCGATTACGAACAACTTTTGTTCGCCCAGGAGGGCCTTGGCCGCGCCCACGTAATCGGGGTGCCGGGCCAACGTGCGACACGCGCCTCCCTCGACCTGCCAGCACCCCTTGGCGTAGGGCTTGCGCGGCAGGATCGTCCGATTCCGACGCCAGGCGTCCGCCTCCTTTTCGGCGATAGCGGCGAGGCGGCTCACCGATTCGGACACGGAGAAAAATGCGAGCGAGCCCCCCGGAGAAGAATACGAGGAGATCTGAGCCCGCGCGTCCCTTGGGACGCCGAAGATCAACACCAGCGCCGCGATTCTCCGTCCCATGAACATTCCAAGCCGCCGCGGCGGAACATCCCTGCTGGCAGCAGATTACGATTCCGATAATAATAATAATAATAATAATACCGGGTACACACACACACACACACACACGCCTCGGAAAATTCGAAACCGCTTTGGATTTCGTAGAGTGCCACAAAATTATAATACGAGGCAAGAAGACTTTCCGGTCAAGTGCGGGGAGACGACATCGTGATGTCAATTTGCCCTCGGCCGGGCAGGGCAGGCACCAAAGTTTTTAATAATCAGAAGACGAAGGCTCGTATATTATATTTTTTTGCAGAGTTGCGTGGTAATTCTTGGAATTCTTCCGAGATACGTACTGTTCGTCGTCGCCAAGGCAGGCATTCTCCACACTCGGCCAAAACAACAAATATATATATGGCAACAGATTTTAAAGGGCACGACCAACAACAAGAAGGATATGGCAATGGCCGCGCGCGAAGTTTTTTTATAAGCAGCGTCGGTGCTTCTTCAAAAGGCTAATTAATTAATTAATAAATAACCTAGAAAAAAATATTTCGGACGGAGGGAGAAAATGTTATTCACCGAGATCTATCTATCCGGGGGGGAAAGGGCGTGGAGCGCGGCCTGGACGGCCGCGCAGAGGTCGGGCCAATGGAGCCAGCCGGGGGGGCGGGGAGTGTCGTCGTCGTCGAAAAAAGCACTTTGACAGCAGAAGAGGACCGCGTCGACGGTGCGGAGGGCCGGGTGGACGCGCATCATGGTTGCCGCGAGGTCGCAGGCGACGAGGGCGTCGGCTCGCGATCGGGCGGAAAGGAGGTAGGAAGCGACGACGATGTGCGGGGAGTCGAAGAGCGAGGCGTCGGGGTCGAGGCGGCGGGAAACGGCAGCGAGGGCAGCGTCGTAGTAGAGAGTTCTCGTCAAGTCAGCGGCCCCGACGCGCAGGGCGAGGTCGGCGAGGCGCGAAGAATCGTTGTTTGTCGCCGCAGCAGCTCGTCTGATGTCGGCGAAGCGCGAAAAAAGACCGAGTCTGGTCGCGCGTTCTGGAGGAAGCGTCTCGAGGAAGGCGGCCTCGGCCGTTGCCGAGTAGTCGATACCTCGCGGGCAGCCGCGACGCGCGAGAAAGGCGAAGGCTTGGTCGTCGCAGGCCGCGAGGAGATCAAACCACGTCGCGCCGAGAAGAGTATCGTCTGCGGCGGCGGGGTCGTTCTTAGATAATAACAAAAACGACGATAGAGCGTCGTCTCGCGAGAAATTATCGGAAGGACCGGCGACGAAGTCGAGGAGGCGCCAGAGGCGGTCGGCGTCTCCGACGGGAATTTTGGAGCTTCTTCTTTTTTTTCTGGCTCGCAGGACGCGCGACGCGAGCTCGACCTTGTTGTCGTCGTCGTCTCTGTCGACGGTAACCTCCTCCCAGTCCGCGAGGATCTCTGAGACTCCGTAATAGAAAACGGCCGAGGGATCGTCGATCAGTTTTGCCAACGAAGCGAGAGTCCCGTGGTCACCTTCTCCCGCATCCACCAAAGCGCGAATTACGGCCGAGACGGCGGCGTCGTCGCCCGAGCGCTCGAGGAGCCCGGCTAACGCCTCGGGCGTCGAGGTTTCGCGAGCAGCATCCCCAAAAGCTTTCGAAACGACAGCGTCCACGTCGAAAGGACTTCTTCTTCCCGTGCCTCGGAGCAGCAGCAGCAGCAGGGTTGCGAAGTGCCGGAGGTGGTCCTTCGTGGTCGTCGCCGCGCGCTCCGCCGCCGCCCGTTCCAACATTGATAAGAAATCCGGGTCGTCGAGGACAGCGGCCTTGGCCATCGCCGGGTCGAGCTCGGCCGCTTCCTCGAAGGACGCGAGGTCGCGCGGCCCGACGTGGACAGAAATTCGCTGATTCTCGAGAACGCGCCTCAGAAGGAGGACGTCGCGGGAATCGCGAAAGGCCGCCCGGAGCTCGTCCACCGCGTTCCTTCCGCACGTCACTAATTTCGACACCACGGGGGCCACGCGGTCGTTTATGTTTCGCGCGACAACCTCTTCTTCTTCTTCTTCTTCTAGCTCGGAGCAAGCGAAGAGCTCGTTCCGGAGGGCGAGCTCGAATACGTCCGAGGAGACCAAGGTGGGATCCTTGAATTTCGGGGCCAGTTTGGCCAGAGCTGCCGCGTTCTTGGCGTCGGCGACCTTGGCCAACTCGAAGAGGACCTCCTCGCGGGCTCGAGGTCTGTCGCCGTCTTCCAAAAGGTCGCCAAAGAGTCGCTTCGCGTCGACGTCGCGCGTCGTCGTCGAACGCCTCGCGGCTCGCGAGAAGCTCGCGAGGTCGAGGTACTGGCGCTGCGCGCGTCGAGTCAAGTCGGGGTCGTCCGACGCGTAGTGCTTGGCCAGGTTGCACAACAGCTTGAGAGGCGCGACCTTTGTCTCGCGGGCATACCTGTCCTTGATCCACGCGACGAGCTCGGGCTTCGAGAAGGCCTCCAAGGCCCGGGGGACGTCGCCCTTAGAAGCACCGAGGACTCCGGCATCGGCCGCGGCGAGCCCGACGGCGTCGGTCCTCTTCGCCGCCGCTAGGAGTCGCGCCGAAAGCGCTTCGTAGTCTCCCTCGTCCCACATCTCGTCCAGAAGGTTCTTTTTGGCGGGAGGAGGAGACGTCGTTTTTTTCATCGACAGCTGCTGCTGCTGCTCGGAGGATGAGGATATCATCGAGTACGCGCGACCGACGCGAGCGACGAGCTCGCGCCTCTCGCCGTCAAACTCGAAATCGTCGTCGACGCCGGGATCGTCGGCGTGCTCGAGACACCACTTGAGGCCGCGGTCGAGGGCCGACGTGGTCGCCGCCGCGCGAATCGCCGCGTTCCGGGAAAACCCGAGCGCGACGATTTCGTCGACGAGAGTAGCGTCGACGCGAGGGGCTGCGCGCGCCGCGAGAATTTTTTCCACCTCTCGGAAAACGTCCGACACCTTTTCTCGCGGCGACGCGAGGGCTGCGGCGAGGGCCTCGTCGCCGCTGCCCGCGAGCAACAGGTCCTCGAGGGTGGCAGAAGGTTTCTGAGTCGACAACTTGGCCCACGCGTCGACGAGAACGGAAGTCCTGGCGCTCCTAAGTCTGAGCGCGTTCGCGGCGACGAATTTCCGAGCGTCTCGCGGAATCTTCGAGTCGTCGCACGCGGCTATCGCTGCCTCGACCGCCAGAGCGGCGACGACGCGGTTGTCGGGGTTGAGCCGCGCTGCTCTGCCGAGCCGGAGCGCGACGTCGGCGGCGTCGTTTCCGCCGCCGTTTCCGCCGCCGCCGGCGGAGTATGCAAACCGGGCTCCGGCGGCCGCCGCGAGGCGCTCGGATTCTGTCGTCGCGCGGCTCGAGAGCGCGGCCGCCCTCACCGCGAGCGGCGCGTCGTCTTCGTCGTCGAAGTAAGGGTCTCCCGCGTCGAGAACAATGCCTTGCGCCCAGGCCCTCAGGCGTTCCGGCACGCCGAGGCTCGAGTCGTCCATCGCCGGTCGCTCCGGCATCGCCCAACGAACGACGAGGTCGATCGCCGATAGAGCGCACCTCGCTTCGGGGACGACCTTTTCGTCGTCGTAACGAGGCGGCCAAACGCCGCCAGCCAAAGCAAACCCCAAAATCGCCTCGCGCGACTTTCCGTAGTTCCGCCGGAGCGCCCGCTCGAGGCGCGGCGCCTCGGCGAGCGGGTTCTCGCGCAACAGCTTCCTCGCGCAAGAATCGACGACGTCGTCGTCGATTTTTGCGCGAGGAGGCTGCTGCTGCTCGAGAATCGTGATCATTAACTCGTCGTCCTCGCCTCGCAGCAAGAGCCTCGCGAGCATCGCGCGGCGCGCGAGGGGCCGGACGTCCTCGGACGGCCACAGGCCGGCCAGAAGATCCACGTCAGAAAAAAATCGGCGCGGCTCGGGGCATCGCTCGGCGAGCGCCACTACGACCCGAGCATCGTCGACTTCTTCTTCTTCAAAGATACCGTCGGAAAAAAAGAGAGGGTCCTCGAGGTCTTCCAAGGACGCGACGCCGTACTCTGCCAATACGACCCGAATCTCGCACTGCGCTTTGAGCGACGGGTCGTCGACGGCGTCGGCGACGGCTCTCAAGACGTCGATGTCAAATTTGAAGCGCTCGACGACGCGCGAAAAGACGAGCGACGCGAACCCGCCCGCGCATTCGACCGCCGCGACCGCAACGTCGGAAGGAGAATCCGCGCAGATTTGCGTCAAGGCCTCCGCGGCGTCGGGGTACGCGAACTTTCCGGAAACGAGAGGCGCCGCCGCCGCCGCTCCTCCCCTCAGCGCCGCCAGAATTTTCTCTCGCGTCGTCAGAGATTCCCACGAGGCGAGGGAAGTTAGGGCGAGGCCCGTCCCTCGAGTGAACGCGAGGCGCGCGAGCTGCCAGGCGTCGCGGTGCAGGGTCTCGTCGGTCTCGGGGGCGAGGGCGAGGAGCTTCTCGGCGTTGCCGATCTGGCCTGCTACCGCGTCCATCTCTCGCGCGCGACGCGCGACCCACCTCGCGTCCTTCGGCAACAGCCAAGCGTAGGTCGCCGGACTCGCCGTTTCTGGAATGGAGTCCAAAACGGCAGGCGTCGCCTCGGCGACAACAACCCCGACCCGCGCGAGGAGCGCAGGCAGGTCGTCGGCGGTCCGGAACGCCCGCCACCCGAAAAATTCCGAGGGGAATTCCATATCGACGAAACAACGACGAGCTTCCGGTTTCTTCACCTTCTCGTAGAGATCGAGCCGTCGCCTCAAATCTAAGAGACGCGCGGCCGCGGCGGGCTGCGGGCCGCGGAGCCGCGTCAGCTGCGCGAGCGCGGCGTCGCCGGCGTCGAGGACAGCCCCAATAGTCTCGGCTTCTTGCAAATCGTCGTCCTCCGAGGCATCGATCGCGAACCTCAAGGCCTCCTCGTCGTCCGCGTCGACGTTTCGGAGGGCCTCTACGTCCTTAGAGGCCCGCCACCGCGCTTCCCGCGCCGCGCGCTCGCTTCCGCCGTGCGCTTTCATGAGGGCAATAGCCTCCGCGAGACTCGAGGCGCGCGACGCGAGCCGCGCGAGAGACGCCTCTTCGCAGACGACGACCGAAGCGTCCGCCCGCGCGGCGACGAGCTTGCCGTCCACGTTCCGGACGGCCACGACCCGCCGGAAGGGCATATCGTCGCCGTCGTCGATTGGCGACACGACACCGTCTTTGCGCACGAGAAATACAGCATCCGGCGTCGCGACCGCATAGCCACCGTCTTTCCATACTGCGGCGTCGACGACGCCGTCCGGGACGTCGCCAAAGCCGCCGTCGGGCCCGACCGCTTCGCCGCCCCCGCGTAATAACGCCAGCGGCGCCGCAACGCACGGCGCCCTCCGCGCCACAAGGGTCTCCGCAACGGCGCCAACAACGCCCTCCTCGAAATTAAGGTGCAGCGGGGGCGTCGCGTCCAGGAGCGCGAGCCAGTCGCCGTCGAATCCGAGACGTCGCGTCCCGGCCGGCGGGACCGACCGCTCCGGAACCCAGCCGTCCGCGAAGCGCCACACCCCGAACGCGCCGTCGGCGCCCGCCGCCATCACAGCACCGGTCGACCCCTGCGCGAGCTTGACGGGCCAGCCCACGTTCGCCTTGGCGCCGCGCGGACCAAACAGAGTCCCGTCGGACGTCGCGACCCACAACGACCCGGAATCAAAGTACCCGACGCCCACGGCCGTGCCGCGAATAATCGACGCCTCCGAGACGACGACGACGACCTGTTCGGAGGACACGTGGAACACGCGCGCCCCGTGCGCGACCGTCACGCACGCATCGTCCCGCCAGCACGCGACGAACGGCGCTTCCGGACTCGTCGATCTTACGGGATCGCTCTCCCAGTCGCGTCCGCCGTCGACCCGACGGACGGCGACCACCCACCGCCCGTTATCGACCACGACGAGGGCCACGCTCGTGCTCGAGGCCGCCACGGCAGCGCACGCCGACCGCGACCGCCGCCGCGCGAAGGCGCGCGACACTACCGCCGCCGGCGCGCGGCCCCGCCGCTCGCACACCCACGCGATCGCCGCGACGAAAACGCGCCAGATCAACTCCAACACCCGCACGATCACCCACGTCTCCTCGACGCGAAACAACGACGACGCCGCGGCCGCTGCTGGGGGCTCTTCTGCGCCGACCACGACCGCACCGCGCTCCGCGACCACCTCCATTACCACCATTTTATTACTTACCCTCCTCTCTCAAATCCACTCTGAGGAAAAGGGGGCTGGCTGGCTGGCTGGCTCTTCGTTCGTTAGTACTTGAGATTCTTGGTGATCAAAATCGAGACGATCTCGGGCGGTGGGGGTTCCAACTTGAATGCATCGTCTAAACAAAGACCGTCAGTTTCGTTGCGAATAATCGAGGCGATATTGAGAAGATATGCTTCAGCTTATCTTCTTCTTCGGGGCTTACTAGGTACAGTTCACGACTATCATTTCAGTTCACGACTATCATTTCTGGGATCTTCAGCATCATCACAAAGTTGTGCAGCGACGTTGTCGATTTCCTCTAGTCTCCATGACTTCCTGCAGGATGTTTTTTCGTTAGGGATGCTGTGACTTAGAAGGAGGTGGCCTGATTCGCCAGCGCCCTACGTAAAGGCACGTACGTCTATGTCGAGATGCGACGCGGTAATATGCTGGCGGGCATTGATTGATGTCCCAGATGAGCGATGAGCTCGTGCAACAGTAATATTCCGCAGCAGCAAATTGTTCGTCGCGACACACATAACTGTCCAATATCGCACTTATTTCGTTATCGACGCGGTCGACATCCAGCTGCTCCACCACTGTATGCTAGTACGGTTCTCCGGCGCTTCGATCGACGCACCTATTCGCGTTATGATAGGTGATGTCCTCGGTTCTTTGGTGGCCTTGACCATGATATCATGGCGACAACGCGAAAAAAATCGGGAGACAACGTGCGGTGGTTTCTTCGAGACGACCCGAAGCAGGATGATGATGTACTCACTAAAACGTCGTCGTCACAATGCGACAAGATGCGTCACGTTTTTGCCAGATTGAGTGCGCAGGTGAAGCCGGGAAAGAGTCGAAATTGGTGATATATTTTTGTTGTCTGTACTATACTTACGATGGTGCCAACCTCTCCGATGTGTAGACGTTTGCGATGGCTGGCGTCATAAACGAGAACGCTCCCCTGGGAAGGCCACATTTTTTGTCCTCAAGCCCCGCTTTTCTCTATAGGAAGTTGCGATATTCAAACCTCTGCTCCTCTGGGGACCTTGCTTGCGCCATTTTATGAACCCTCCCACACGGACGGATACCCGTAGTTCCACGGACGGTCGTTACAACCAACAATGGCCTGGTGGTGAGCTCTCGCCCAAGACCTCGACAAGCGGCGACAGGTTGTGTCACACACAATAAATAAATTACTTCCGCGTTCTCTGCCACTCGTCTTCAAAAGATGAATGCGTCGTGATTGGGACCGCGCGCTCGACAACGTCGACGCCGCATGCATCGGCCCGCACCTAATTGTAGAGAGTTAATGCGTTAGTTCCCCTACTCCTCTACATCCTGGTGGGGTCGCCGGCGCCCCGACGACGGACGACGTTTCGTGGAGAAGAAGGATGCCGGCGGCGGCTTCTTGTTCCAGACGCCGTGGTTCGACTCGGCCTCGGCAGAGAGACGCGCGATGAGTTGGGAGATGGCGTCGACGATCGCCAGCTTCTCGGCCGCGGCGGCCTGGAGGACGCCGTCCCAGGAGTCGGGGGGGTCGACCGTCGCCGGAGGGCGGGCGTGCCTCCCACCCAAAGGATGCGCCGCCAAGCCGACGAGCGGGGGCGGCGCGAGGGAGGCGCTGAGGGCGAGGTGTGGGTTGTAGTGCGCGCCATCATCATCCCGTCGCTCGAAATACCCGCCCCACGCGCACGACGAGTGGTCTCCCCCCTCGTCGTTTAAGAGGGGGCGGTAGGCGAGCAAGAACTCGGGGAGAACCTGTTCGGCATGGCGCGGGCGGTACTCCTCCGTGTGGGGGTCGTAGGTCGAGTCGCAATCCTCTGTTCCTGCCGCCGTGGTCCACTTGGCGTTGCCGACGAGGACCCGGCAGAGCGCGAGGTAGCGGACGCCGGAAGAGTCGTCGTCGTCGAAGTGCGTCGAGCAGCGAGAGAAGGGTCGCGGGAGCGTCGCGAGGGCGGCGGCCGTCGCGGCGCAGCGGCCCGGGGCCTCGGAAGAGGAGCGGACGTCGTCGAAGACGGCGCGCTCCAGGGCCTCGCACTCGGGCGCGTCGCGGAAGCCAAAGGCGACTACGCGCTCGAGGCATCGCGCCGGAACGCTGCAAAAGAGACCCTTGACGCGCTTTTTTTTCGAGCGCTCGTGATGCTCCGCGAGGGCGTGGAACTTGTCGAGGAGCACGCGGTTCTCGATCTTGTAGACGTCCAAGACCTCGACCCCCGCGCGTCGGCGCGCGTTCTCGGCGGCCGCGCGCGCGCACCGCCGCCGCTGCGCGTCGTCCTCGGCCAGCCGCCGTACGCTCGCCGCGCCGCGCGTCTCGTGCTCGCAGTGCGCCCCGAAGACGCGCAGCCGCCGCCGGCTCTCGAGGGCGACGCGCGCTCTCTCGCGCGCGACGTCCGCCTCTCTCTCGACGACGACGACGGCCGACCGCTCGGCGGCGGCGACGGCGCCGTACCGCATCACCAGCCTCGCGAGGGCGGCGTCGTGCGCCGCGGCGGCGTGGGCCTGGCGCGCGGCCCAGGCGCGACCCCCGCGCTCGCCGACGTCGCGCGCCTGGGCGACGCGCGCCTCGGCCAGCGCCAGCCGCGCCTCGCGGCGTTTCTTCGCGCCTTCGCGCCGCGCGACAGCCGCAAGCCGCATCACGCGCACGCGCGCCAGGGTCGCCGCCGCCGCCGTCGTCGGGCGGGACGACGACGACAACCACGCCTCCGAGACGCCGATTTTCATAACCACCGTTGTGGCGCAAATTTGTTGCGAGTAGGATTCATCAGCACAGCACTTTGCGACTTTCCTAAAATTATTATAAACAACAACAACAACAACAACAAATTGTGAGTTGACGCAACACCAACAACAACAAAGTTGCGCGCCGTCGCGGCGGTGGTGGATGACGGCGGGCGCACCGGCTCCCTCGGGCGATGATCCACCGGCTCGATCGAGGCCGAGCACCGACACCCTCGACGAGACCCCGCGGTGGCGCCGCGGCGATTCGACGTCAGGGGATAACAATAATAATTCCCGGCCGTCCTACTACCGAAAGGGAGACATCATCGGCCGCGGCGCGAGCGGCGTCGTGTACCAGGGCATGGACACCCACACGGGGAGCCTCGTCGCCATCAAGGAAGTCCCCGCGCAACGGGGCGACCCGAGCTTCCACAAACTCGTCCAGGAGGTGCAACTGATGTCGCGCCTCTCGCACGAGCACATCGTCGCCTACTACGGCGCCGAGCTCGACGACGAGGCCGGGGTCTTGCTCATCTACCAGGAGTGGGTCCCGGGCGGCTCGATCGACTCGCTCCTCCACAAATTTGGCGGCAGGTTCCCCGACGTCGTCGCGAGGCGCTACGCGATCGACGTCGCCAAGGGCCTCGCCTATCTTCACCGCGAAAAGATCGTGCACCGCGACATCAAGGGCGCAAACGTCCTCGTCTCCGACCAGGGAGTCGCCAAATTGAGCGATTTTGGCACCAGCATGATGCTCGCCGATAACACGACGGCCGCCGGCGCGAAAACGCTCTGCGGCACGCCGTACTACATGGCCCCCGAGGTCATGAAGGGCGAGACCTACGGCCGCAAGGCCGACATCTGGTCCTTCGGAGGCTTGCTTTTGCAAATGGCCACTGGCTCGCCTCCGTGGAAGTGCATGAACTTCCAGAGCATTCCGCAGCTCCTCATCCACGTCATCACCTTCGACCGACCCCCGCCCCTCGACTCGTACGACCTCGGCCCCGACCTCAAGGCCCTCATCTTGCGCTGCTTCGAGTTCGACCCCTCGCGCCGTCCGACCGCGGCCGAACTCATCGAAGATCCATTCCTCGCCCTTGGCGATAACGACGACACTCCGCAACATCACCGGCCCGACCCCGACAGATCGTCTTCGCCGCCTCCCGCGCGTCCGACACGTCGAGTCGGAGCGACTGCTCCGACGCCGCCTCGACGCGGGGAGAATCCCTACTCGCGTTCCGCCGCGCGCTCGCGCTCGGGCACGACCTCTTCTTCGAGCGAGAGTCCGAGCAATCGGCGCGACCAGCAACGCCAGCCCGCGCCGCGCCTCTCGGAAAACCGACCCTCCCCGGTGGCAACCAGACCACGGCTCCACGTCACGACGCAGCGCGGCGGCGACATCGACGTGTCTTCGTCGTCGCTCTCGCCCGGAATGCGCACGGGCACGCGACGACCCCCGTCGTCGGCGACGTCCCCGCGCGGCGCCACCGGCAGCACGAGTCCCAAGCCGCCGAGGATGCCCCATCATCATAGCGCCTCGCCGCGCCGAGGGGGGCAGACGACCTCGATCTCTCCGCCCACCCAGCAAAGGCACCAGCAAAACGGCGTCATGTCGTCGCCGCCACCGCCGCCCCCCCCCGCGTCGCACCGGCGACGCCGCCAAATGTCCGAGGCCGACCAGAGGGCGCAGGAAAACGAGGCCTTCGACCAGCTCGTGCGGACTCTCCCAGACGACGACCGTGCCGCCAACGACAACGCGGCGTCGGCGTCGACAACAACGACGACGACGCTCGGCAAACGACGTCCCCAGCCGACCGTGCCGCCACCCGCCGACGACGTCCACCAGATGCCGACGCGCCGGTCGCCCGCGCTCGAGAGTCCCGTGATCGCTGCCCCAGGCCGACGGCAACGATCGACCGACGGCGACACCACCCGCGAGAGCCTCGGCAGCGAAGCGGCCGAAGCCTACGCCGAGTCGATCCCGGCCAACGAGAAATTCCTCGACGACAGCACCGACACCGACGGTGGTGTCGTCATCCCGATCGAGGTCGCCTACGAGCAAGGCCTGCTCAGCGCAAAGGAGTACAAAACCCGCATGGAACGCTTCCGGCTGGGCGACGAGGATGCGGTCAACTACAACGTGATCTACCCTCGATAGCGCGCGCACGCGAGAACCCACGCCCGAATGCTCGAGCACTACTCTCATCACCACCACCAACTGCGGGCCACGAGGGTGCTGTAGCTCGCCCCCCGTCTTGCAAAATCGAAAACCTGATCTGGACCTCTGCCGCGTGTGCCGCCGAAGTTTCTTTCTCTCTGTATTGCTGCAGTCGCCCTTGATGTCTCCGCAGCCTTCGCCATTGTGCAATTAGAGCTATAGTCTGTGTGATTAGGAGGCTCTTCACACCACCCTCCTGCGAAGTTTAAAAAATTAGTATGTGGGAGCAAATGGCGCGGATCACGCAGTAACCATCATGACGCTTGCTGGATCCCAGAAACATATCCTATTCACCCTGCGGCGGAGAAACCGGCGCTGCGGCAAGTCAATTTCTAGCGTGAAAGAAGTCGGGTTCGAGCAGCAGCAGCAGCAGCAAGAGCAGGAGAAAGAAAGAGGCGGTCACATAGTTGTCTACTGTAGACGCGGGGTTCGATATCAACAAAGAGCCGACTGCCGTCGTCTTGATAAGCCCCAGCATGCTTTACGAAGATGCCCGCGTTGAGATCGGGCGCTTTGAAGCACCCGCGTCCTTTAGTGACGGTATTGCAGCTGCACTCGTCGGCCGACAGGGCGTTGAGGGTGGGTGCACCCAAGTCCGTGCCCCGGGGAGGTGCGCGCTCCCCGGGTGGCACTCCTCGCCAACTGCCTGGCGACGTTTGCTCGCCGAATAATTGAAATAATACGGGAGGAAGGCCGTCCCTCTGTTGCGACGACGGCGAAATCACACCTGCTGTTATTTCAATTATTCGGCGAGCAAACGTCGCCGCGGGCAGTTTTGGCGAGAAGACCAATTCACGCCAGGATCTTCTTTCTGCATGCTACGCAGTATAATAACAACAATAAGTCTACCAACCGAAACTTTACGTGTAGACTCACACCGCGTCGTGTCGACGATGTCATCATAGCGCGCAGCTTGGTCTCGATGGTGCCGGTGGTGGGATCCGAGAACCGAAATCATCTTGCGCGGGTTCTCGTCGACGAGCGACCCTCGTCTGATGAGCTAAGTGGAGCCGCGCTGCTTAGAGGTGGAGGATAATGTTCATGATGAGGAGGAAAAGGCGGAACATAGCAAAAGACGAGCCGATTGCGACGTCGATGCTGACGTCGAACACGCCCGGCAAAAATGGACTCTCAACCAGGTCCAAGGTGTGGGACTGCGTGCGCTATCATCCTGACCGCGTCAGTGGGAAGGCGACGCGCGTGTGTATTATGTGCTGAGAGCGCCTTAAGGTGACGAGAGACTCCAGGAAAGGCACCTGGCAGACGACTAAGCCGTGAAGGAGGACGGCCAAGACGAGCGAGACGTAACCGAGACGCTTGGCGCGAGCAGAGACGGACTTCGAGGCGAAGATGCAGTCCCTACGTCTCGCTCGTCCTTGCCATCCTCCTTCACGGCGCGGGGTCGTGGTGCCTCACCGAGGTCCTGTTCCGCCGGCTGCGGTGCTTCCACGCGCAGTGCACCCGCGTCATGTGTCGCGTGACCCCGAAGCACACCTGGCTGCACCACATCTCGACGGAGACCCTGCTGCGGCGCCTCGGCCTCGAGTCAATCGACGTCTACGTCATGCGCCGCAAGCTTCGCTGGGCCGGTCACGTCGCCCGCATGCCCTTCTCCGACCCCATCGCATGCCCTTCTCCCGACCCCTTCGCAAGGTGCTCTCGTCTTGGGTACGCTCCAAGCGCCCACCGAGGTCTCCGTAGATGACGTACGGGAGGACGCTCGCCACGGTGCTCCGGAAATGCGACATCCCCGTCAACTCGTGGCACGACCTCGCACAATACCGCGCGCAGTGGCGGTCCGCCAGACCGGATACTGCCGGTCCAGCCTGGCTCCCATGCTCGAGAGAGGTCTGAAGTTAGTTAGTTAGTTAGTTAGACGAAGAAACCTCTTGTCCACAGCGCTTCAAAAAAAATAGGGGGTTGCGGTTTCCAAGATCTCGCGCCCTGAGAGTGTTCGCTTCAATTCAAAGGGTTGCGGTTTCCCAAGATCTCGCGCCCTGAGAGTGTTCACTTCAATTCAATGGAAGCAAGATTCACCAGTTTCGTGGTGACGTGGTTCATGTTCAACTGGTAGCGTTTAGTGGAATTCCAACGTTATTGTAGCTATAATAATCAACAAATTCTGCAACAATTCTTGTCATACACCACACACCCACACCCCCCTCTTAGCAGTCGTCGACCTTTAAAAACAAAAAAATTCTGCAACTTTGAAGATTCTTATTGAAGGCGGGCCAATGAAAGCGTAGAGCTCACCTCAACGGCCCCTTCAAAGATTCTGGGATTGACACGTACATCAAGCGAGCCACCTGTTGGTTGGTTTAACCCGAAAAATCATCGCGCCGATCTTTGAGGACCACTCACTCAGACAAAAATGATTAGGGGCATCATGATGATGATGATGATTTCGGTGGTCGGCGTCGAGGGGTTCGTGTTGCCGTCCGGACGGGCCGAGGTGCACCGGCCGGTGCGAGCGACGAAGGAGACCGAGAGCGGGATCGCCGCCGCGTCGTCTGTCGTGAACTTGGCTCTCAAGGTCGCGACCTCAAAGGCGGCGTCCCCCGAGGAAGCCAAGGCGATATCGATCACCCAGGGGAACATCCTCCGGTCGCTCCAAGCGCTGCAGAATCTCGAGGTCGACGACACGGACGACGACGACAAGTTAAAGTATTTGAGCTACCCGCCGCACCCGGCGGATCCGTTCTACGACCTGTCGCAGATGATGCCAATGCTGAGCGGCGCGCCGCCCAAGAGCCAGCGGTTTTCGCTGATCAAGATTTTGCGGCTGTTGTGGCGCGCGCTGCAGGGGTTTCTCGTGGTGTACCGGAAGCAGGACCCGTCGAACATGTACAACGACGTGTTCGGGCGATGTTTCCTGAAAGCGCCGCCGATTACCAAGAATGATTTGTGGGCGACGGACCGAGGGTTCGCGAGCCAGTTTCTGGCCGGGACGAACCCCATATTGATCCGGCGGGTGAAGCACCTCCGAGAGCTCAACGCGGTGGGCGGGACGCCGCTGATCAAGGACATCGGGCAAGTCTACCTCGAGACGCTCGTCGACGAGGAGAATTTGTACATGGTCGCCTACAACGAGTTCGCCAAGGACAAGAGCCCGCGCGAAGTGTATTCAGAGGAGGATTGGCCGCAGCTCTACTTTAGCGCGCCGATCATAATTTTTTCCGTGGTCGACGACGTTTTCATGCCGCTCGGGATTCAGCTCATGCCGCGGCCGCTGGCGACGTACGTGTACCGGCCGTCCGACCCGGAGTGGGCCTACGCGAAGATGATGGTCGCCTGCGCGGACGGCAACGTCCACGAGTGGTTGTCGCATCTCGGGAAGACGCATCTTACGATCGAACCGCAGATCATCGCGGCGCTCAACCGCCTCGACGGCCACGAGCTGTACGACTTTTTGAAACCGCACTTCGAGGACACGCTCTTTCTCAACTGGGCGGCGCGCAAGACTCTGATCTACTACGAATCCCCGGAGGAGCCGATCGACATCGCCCAAGCGAGGGCGTGCGCCAAAGAAAGCAGCTCGGTCGCCGACAGCGACTTCTCGGTCGGCGCGGCCAACCTCCTCAAGATCATCCAGTCCTACTGGGAGGACTACACCTTCGATGCATATGCCTTTGATTCCGAATTAAAGTCGCGCGGCTTTGATCTCGAAGGCGACAAGCTCAACGATTATTTTTATGCCAACGACGGCTTGTTGGTGTGGAACGCGATCGGCGAATACGCGAGAGACTTCGTCGACTACCTCTACGACAAGGACGTTGACGTCGTCGAAGACAAGCAGTTGCAGGAGTGGGCGTTTGAAGTCGCAGATCCCGACCGCGCGAACATCAAGGGCTTTCCGTTCCCGATGTGTAGCAAGCCGCAACTCGCGCGCGCGCTCCAGACTACAATATGGACGGCGAGCGCCCTGCACTCCGCCGTGAACTTTCCGCAGTTCGACTACATGGCCTACCAGCCCAACCGTCCCTCGGCGCTCTTGAAGCCGATCTCCCCCGAAACCGCGCGTCTCGACTACATCATGGACCACGCCCTCCCCACCAAGGCTATTACCGACAACATCGCCTTCATCGTCTGGCTCCTCACGCTTCCCTCGAAACACTGCCTCACCGAACTCAGGGAGAACGAACGCACCAAGTGGCGCCACGTCTACGCGAAGTTTAAAACAAACCTCCTACACATTTCGTCCCTTATCCAGGCCCGCAACGATAAGCTCAACACGACCGACGTCCCGTTTCCCTACGACTTCCTCGATCCAACGCAAATTCCCGCGTCGATCGACATCTAATTCATCATCATCGTAAATCTAAGTGCGATGGAAATGGTGGGGTCGATCGACTCGATGTCGTGCAGCCATCGTTTCGGAATGAAGAGCGCGTCCCCCGGTTCGAGGTCCCCGCGGTACGCGACGTCGTCGTGTTGGTGGAATATTGAATCAACGGTTCCCGAGACTCGCCGGAGCCGCAACAGCCCTTCGAGCCGATGGCCGTCCGAGTCTTTAGGATCGATAATGACGAACCGTTTGCGCCCGGAAACGTGCACCAGGAGTCCGTCGAACGCGTCCGAATGGCACGGCGTTCGAAGCCCACCGCTCGTCACAAACACGGCAGATTCCTCCTCGATGAACCCCCTGTAGTAGTGCTCGTCCACGACGGAACCGACGTCGAGCCGCGCCTGGCCGCGCACCTTGCCGTTCAGCACCGCCGACGTCTTGTATTTTTTTGAGGACCACGCGTCGTATTGCGCTGAGACGATGTTGGCACCGGCCGCCGGCCTCAAGATGACGCCACGGGCTGCCTCGACGCGCTTGCGGATCCTTTCGAGGCGCCGTGCCGCCTCGAACCCCTCCAGGATCACCGGCTTGCGCCCGAGCACGACATCGCCCGCCCTCCGTCGCACAACGGACCGCATTTATATTTGTATAGTTATTGTCAGCGTTGTTGGGAAGGAATTCACTGGGCTCACTTCACTAGGTTCGCTGAATTTGGTTCACTTCACTTCACTTCATCGAAATTTTTCGTCCGAAGTCCATTGTTCACTTCACGTTCATTCACTTTGGCTGACGGCCTGACCGGGACCCCGTCTGATGAGCGAAGTCGAGCCGCGCTACCTGGAGGTGGAGGATAATGTTGATGATGAGGAGGAGTTTATTTAAACGCGCAACAGAAGGAGGAAGTTCACAAGAACGAGCCGATTGCGACGTCAATGTTGTGACGTGGAACACACCCGGCAAAAAAGTGGACGATCAACCAGGTTTTTCCAAGGTGTGGGACTGCGTGCGTCGACTGAAGGAAAATCATCCTGACCGCGTTGACCAGTGGGAAGGCGACGACGCATGCGTGTATCCGGTGCTGGGAGCGCCTGAAGGTGACGAGAGACTTCAAGAAAGGCACGTAGCAGACGACCAAGCCCTCTTGGGGCCCACTTCAAGGCTGCGCATCCGGGGGAGGATTCGACAAGCTGGGACGTCAACAGCTCACCAAGAAACAGAAGCACAGACCAAGAAAAGGAGGGCGTTATGACGGCCGTGGGCGTTCTGGCAGCCTCGAAGGGTAAATCGGATATTACGAGATACTTCATGGCCATGCCTAGCCAGGCAAAGCACTCTTCCCTGATGGCGACGTTCTCGGCTCGGCACTACGTGTACACGTCGCAGCGGATTTCCAAGCGCACCTTTGACGACGAAGATCATCGCAACCTAATTGAGGCGTATTACCGCGGCGATGGCCGGAAAGGCAAGTGCCCGTTCATGACTCGAAAGGCGCTCTTTGAATGGGTGGACGCTGAATATCGTTGCTTTGTTCGAATCTTGAAGCACGTCGCTACGGAGTGTTATGAAGCGGCGGCTTTCGGCAATCCATTCGCCCAGGTGCTGCATGACGGCGGGACATATAAAGAATAAGTTCAAGCGACAGGCCATTGGCCTATCCTTCATCTGGCCCGATGTTGGAGTGGCGTTGAGACGGTGTGCGTGGGCCTCGTTCCAGCTGACGACGGAACCGATTCCGGCACGACTTCTCTGCTCCGTTCTGTGGTCGCGGCGCGTGCGGGAATCGACATCGATTTGGCGGCCGCAACCATTGTTCAAGACCGGGCTGAAATTGGCATCGCCGAAGAATTTTTTTGTTGAGGTCGAAGCATGTGACATGCATGATATCTCAAAAATCTCGGCAGCGGCATGTGGCGACTTGTCACGATCCAGAGGCAAGCAGGTGATCACTCCATTCCCAGCTGGCCACGAGCTTCTGACAGTGCCCACGATGGAGCCAAGTACTTTTCTTACGGCACATGTTTGAAGGATCTGCATGCGCTTTTGCCATTACAGCCGGGGGAAATCGCCGAAGCTCAAGCTCGACCTCAATAAGACGAGGTTCCGGGCGCGATACCAACTTACTTATTCGTTCCTTGCTGCGTATGCACCGCGTGCTTAAACTGTACACGGCTACCAACATTGGACTACCCTGGACAATCAGTGATGAGCAATGGGTGGCTTTGGCTGAATTCGAGGCGATTTGTGCTATAACGGACGAGGCCGTTGTTTTCGTGCAACATGAATACTTATACCTGGGGGCGTGCGCCGCATTGATCAAGCACAACATGATCGAGTCTCTCTGCGAGCTGGGACGCTAGAAGTCATTGATCTCCCGAACATAACTGCGAAATCCATGCCACGTAAGATGTTGACGACCTCAGCGAGACCGGCAAAATCTGTCTTGAACGGGCCATTATTCTCAAACGTGAGCGTCGGTTTTGCGGGAATAATGAAAACTACGTGCGTCACTTCAACTACGAATTCAACGATCGCGAGCTGATTACCTTCCTTCTTGACTTTCGGACTATCAACTGCTCGCACCTGTCGTCGTCCAATCAGAGAGCTCAGGCCAGGAAGTTGCTCAAGGAAGAATATGTGATTTACGCACGGACTGCATTCCACCACGAAAAGGCAAAGACTTCCTCCGAGCCTGCGCCGCCCTCCGAGCCTGCGCCTGCCCGCAATCTCTTGGCGGCACTCGACGCACCCGACGCTTGGGACGACGACATTAGTGGCGACGTGCCTTCTTTTGCTATGCCTGAGAACCAGATGCCCGATTTCAATGTGGAGTTTGAACAGGTCTTCACTCAATGGATCATCAGGCTCTCGAGATCGCTCAACTGGAAAGAGAAATATCCTGAACTTGAGAAGAAGGACGAAGTCGGCTTCACAGGTCTGGCTGTGCTCGACGTTGGAAAGCTGTATCGACCGCTCACCAAGGTGCAGTATGGGTTCCTTCCGGACATGGAGAGAGCCTCTAAGGGTTTTTTCAATTGGTACACATGGCGCGCAGAGCTACTACTGTGAGCGCTGCCTGAGCATTGGAAATCTTGTCCTGACCGAGGGAAAGAAACACGTTGCTCGGCGCGGACGAGACGGACAAAGTTGCCCTACTGCGCATGAACAAGAATTTCATTGCGGCGGCCCGGATTAAGTACAGGGACCTCGGACACGAGACCGAGTTTTTTTTTCAAAAACGCCGAGATCACCATCCGCGAAGATTCTTTGGAGATGGTGGTTGATGAGGAAGAACCAGACGCGAAGACACCGAGGTCGTTCGTTCGTTCGTTCGTTCACATCGCCTAAAGTAAGAAACACTGAACCCCATCCACGGCAACTCACCCTTCGCCCCAAAACGCGAATGAATCTAAGAGCATCCGACCTAGGCAATAGCGCGCGGGGGGCACGGATCTGACGGGGCGCGGTCGGGACCGACGCTGGCGTTAAAAAAAAAAAAAAAAAAAATGGGGTTCTTCTCTCCACCAAGGTGCACGATGGCCACGTAGGGTGACTGACGTGTTCACTTCAAATCACTTCACCAATATATGCGTGGGTGGTGGTGAAGTGGTTCACGTTCACTTGCTGAAGTGAATTCCCAACGCTGGTTATTATTATTAGGGGTCGTGGTCTCTCGCGGCTGCGAGGATGTCGGGGAGGACGCCGGAAAAGTCGTGCGAAAAGATGGATGGGAGGACCCTGGAGGTCCTGGAGAAGTCGACGAGTTTGGCGGCCGCGCCCTCGCCATAAAAGTCCTCGGCGGCGGTCGAGGATGTGTAGGTGATGATGCAGTGCATGCCCGCCGCCCTCGCTGCCCTCAGCCCGACGAGGCTGTCCTCCACGACGACGCAATTTTGGGGGTCGACCCCCAATTTCTGGGAAGCGAGGTTGTAGATGTCGGGGGCGGGCTTCTTCGCCCTGACGTCATCACCGGCGATGATGACGTCGAGCTTGGCCAGTCTGATCGGACCGACGACCGCGTCGACCACTTTCTCGAAGCCGCCGCGCGTGCTCGCCGAGCAGATGCCGACCGCAAGCCCGGGCGTCGCGATGGCGTCGTCCATCACTTCCAAGATCCCGGGCCTCGGGTGCGCGGTGTCGACGAGCTTCTTGTAGCACTCGGTCTTGTAATCCTGGAGGTCGTCGATCAGAGCCTCGCCTTGCTCGTCGTTCGCCGGCTGCGGCCGCGCGCCACCGAGAACAACAGGCCACGCCCCGACCTCTTGCGTGAAGTGGTACCGCATCTTGGGCTTGCCGCCGCCGACCGTGTTTTGGAGTCGGTCGTAGTACGAAGCGCTCCAGTGCACCGGCTCCCCGCCGATTCGCAGCCCAAAGGCCTCGAAGGCCTGGTTGTACGCGGTCCGGTGCAGTTCCTCGGTCTCCACCAGCACGCCGTCGCAGTCGAACAGCAGCGCCGTCCTCGCGGCGAACCCCGACGCCGATGCGACCAAGAGCAACAGCATGACGTGGACCTCCTCACCCCTGGTCCAAACCCTTACCCTCGAGTCATGTTGTTTAAACCGACCCCGAAACGCGGTTTGTTTGTTCTTCAAACAAAAACTCACTCCGAAGAAGAAGCCTGCCTAATGCGAACCCTCGTCCTCGTGTTCGCCGCCACGGTTTGGTCCGCGGGAGATTTCAAAAGCGTATCATCATACTATGCGAGCCTTCGTCGTCCTGAGCTTGGCCGCCGCAACCCTCGTCGCCTCCTTCGCGCCGAAGCCCCCGTCCTCAAAACCCTCTGCCCTCGCGGCCAAATCAGAGCGGCGGCGGTGGTGGGGCCGGCGTGCGAGTCAAGAAGTACGAAACGACTCAAAAGGGGGGGGGTTGTTATTCTGGCGGCGGCGGCGCCGCGGGAGCGAAGACGTGCCGGGGGTGACCGTTGAGGTGCCGTTGACCCTCGGGGAGGAGCTGCAGCTGATGACGTTGGGGTATTCGCGTCGCGAAGCGCAGGCGATGCCGGCGAGCGCGGCGCGGGCGGTGCTGGCTCAGGGAGCGACGCGTGCGCGAGGCGGTCCGCTCGTGACGCGGAAAGAACTTCTCGAGGACGAGCCGACCGACCTCGAGCTCTTCGAGGCGGCCAAGAAGGAGGTCGCGGCGATGAATCGCTTCGCGCGCAACGAGCTGTTGGACGACGACGACGACGACCACCACCACCCGAGAATGTCGGCGAAGGAGCTCAACGCAACGCTCGCGCGGACGTGGCCCGATCTTCCGCGGTTCACGCAGCTCCTGACGCAAGAGGCGATATTCAGGCTCCGAATCCTCGGGCCTGCCTTCGCCGAGCCGCTCAAGGAGGAGTCCCGCATGAGGCGCAACGCCTACCGATGGTGGCTCGAGTTCGTCGACGGCGTCGGCCTCTTTCCCCCCGACGACGCGAACCCCTTTTTTGAGCCGACGGGCGCTCCACCCATCGAACAAGCTGACGATGCGGTTGAACGGGTCTACTACGACATGAAGAAGCGACGCGACGATCTCCGGCTCATCCGGTCCCAGTTCGCTGATTGGGAGCGGCGCGCCGCCATCCGCGAGCTTGCCCCGCCCACCAAACGACGACTGCCCTGATGATTATTTTGTGCCGTTTCTTCTGAACTCGTGTTTCTGTGAACAGAAAATTTAGGTTCCAAGGAAGAGGACGAACGTTGGTCAAAAAGGGAGGGCAGACCTACGCGGTCCGGACGACGTCGTCCGGAGAAGGCAACAACAACAACAACAACCACGGTGAAGACGAGAATGAGAGATGGAAGGGGAAGAGGTCGAGCGCGGGGAGGAGGGTTGGAAGGGTGTTCAAGGAGGCCGACGACGGGGCAGAGCCCATCGCTAGAGCGCTGACCATAGAGCAGAATAGGACTGTCTTTTCCACATGGAGAAGAAGAAGAAGAAGAAGAAGTGGATCTCCTGATGCGCGCGCGCTCGACGCGTAGCACCTGCTCGAGGGCACTACTACTACTACTCCGATGGGACAACGCATGGCGAAGGGCGTCACCTGTTGTTCGCCAGAGAAAGAAGTTGTTGGCAAGGAGGAGGACGATGATGAGGCCGCAGCGTTTGTCCAGTAGCGTGTTCGGAAGGCGGACCACCTGTCAGTTCAACTTATGACGCCTAGTCTCAAGTTATGACGACATAGGATCGGGCTCGCGAGTTCGAGTTGACAAAGTGCGTTCAGTATGAGTGAACTGCGACGGGGGAAATGGACGGTCGAGGAGGAGAGATACGTGGAGCGCGTGATCCATGACTTCAACAACGGGACGCTCCAGGCCGCCCCCGGCACGACGCTTCGGAATTTTTTGTCCGAGAAACTCAACTGTGATCCGATGCGAATCACGAAAAAGTTCACGGGCGAGGCGAGTATCGGGAAGCGGGTCTTCCACCCCTGCGACGACGAGGAGGCGGTCGAGCAGTCGAAACGGGAGATTGCCGCGCTCGAGGCGGCCTGGCGGTCGAAACTGGAGAGGCAGCAACGAGAATCGACGGCCGCTCCCAGAACCAAAGTCTCGGCCGGCGACGACGCGCGCGACCGCCGGATCGACGCGCACGCAGCCCAGCAACTCGACGCCTGGCTCGAGAGGGCGAGACACGTGATGAACTCGAGTTGTTCCAACGAAGACGTCGACGACGTCGTCAGAGAGGGCGAGGAACTGCGAACCTCGTTCGTCGCCTCGCAGCCTGCTTCAAAGTTTGCCGTGCAGGACGAGGAGGCGACGACGCTTCTGGTCGACTTTCTCAGGTCGGCGCAGAAGGGCGTCCAGCAGCACCACCAGGCGGCCCAAGACCTCGCGCTTTTTAGAGCCGAGCCCCGCACCCCGGACAACGCTGCCTCCTCGTAATTTCACCGCTACGTTTTTGCCCCCTACTTGGGCGCCGCTGTTTCTTTGTTGTTTAAGTGCCCACATTCACCCCGCCTAGTCCCCTGTTGTGTTGTTTGTTTCTCCCTCTTTTTTTCTTTTTCAAGCGAGCGAGCGAGCGAGGAGGAGGGTCGGTGTGCTGTTTAATACTATTATTTCTTCGCTTTTCGACGATCCTTCATTTCTCTCGGAAACTCAAAAAAAACTTTCTTCTTCTCCTCCCTCGGTCGTCGGCGCGTGGACCTCCATGATATCGCTGTCCTCCTCGGACGCCGCGGGCCTACGGGGGGGTGGCTCACCCCCCGCGACGAGGGCGTCTTCGCTCCCCGGCGCCGCCGAGATGTCGGATGACGCCGACCTCGCCCGACGGCGTAAGGCGGCGGCGTTGATCAACTTCGTCGTCGAAAACGCGCCGTCGTCGTCCCCGTCTCGCCGAAGAAGAAGAAGAAAAAGACAAAGCGCGAGGACGCTCAACGCGAGGGCGCACCCCACGACCAGCAATGCGAGGTAAAGGGGCGAGAAGAACACTCCGTCTTTTTGCGGCCGCTTCTTGGAAGATGACAACGTTGTCCCTCGCGGCGTCGGCGCCGCGCTACTGTTTTCAGCCTCTTCGCTGCCGGGACCAGACGCGGCACCTGACCTACTCCTTTCCTCGATCGTCGTCGGACAGGTCGTCGGCGGAGTAGTCGGACGGAACTCGCTCGGCAGCAATGTCGGGGACGCCGGAACGAGCGTCCTTGCATCGGCTGTCGGTCGCAGCGGCTCGGCTGGACTGGCGATCGGGGCAACGGCGGTTGGGATCGAGGTTGTCGGGGGGACGGTGATTGGGGGCGACGTTTTCGGAGTGACTGTCGCCGGGCGGACAGTCGTCGGAGTGCCAGTAGTTGGGTGAGAGGATGTCGGGGCGACGGTGGTCGGGCGAGAGGATGTCGGGGCGACGGTGGTCGGGATCGAGGATGTCGGGGCGACAGTGGTTGGGATCGAGGTTGTCGGGGCGACAGTGGTTGGGATCGAGGTTGTCGGGGCGACAGTGGTTGGGATCGAGGTTGTCGGGGCATCAGTTGTTGGGTGAGATGTTGTTGGAGCGCTAGTGGTCGGGTGAGATGTTGTTGGAGCGCTAGTGGTCGGGTGAGCTGTTGTTGGAGCGCTAGTGGTCGGGTGAGATGTTGTTGGAGCGCTAGTGGTCGGGTGAGATGTTGTTGGAGCGCTAGTGGTCGGGTGAGATGTTGTTGGAGCGCTAGTGGTCGGGTGAGATGTTGTTGGAGCGCTAGTGGTCGGGTGAGAGGATGTCGGGGCGACAGTAGTTGGGTGAGATGTTGTCGGGGCGACAGTAGTTGGGTGAGAGGTTGTTGGAGCATTAGTCGTGGGAGAGCTAGTGCTCGGAGCATAAGTCGTTGGAGCGCTAGTTGTCGGGAGCAATGATGTCGGAGCGACGGTCGTTGGGACGACAGTCGTTGGGTGCGAGGTTGTTGGAGCAACGGTCGTCGGGTGGAGAGTTGTCGGGTAGAACGTCGGCTGGGCGGTAGGCCTGACCGTCGCGGGGAGAAGGGTCGGACGGGGCGTTTGCGTCGGACGGGGCGTCGGCGTCGGTCGGGGCGTCGGCGTCGCGGGAGCGCGCGACGGCAGCGGAGTCGTCGGGGATGCCGTCGGCCTTCGGGTTGTCGGTCGGTGCGACGGAAGCGAGGTCGAGGGGTGATATGTCGGCGCCACAGAGGAAGGGCGCGGCCTAAAGGGCCGCAAAAGTCAGTCGACGAGAGAGTTACGCACGCACGACGGGCGAGGCGACGAGGGCGAGGGCGACGAGGGCGACGCAGTCGTGGGCTTTAGTGTCGTCGGATGTCGCGTGGGCGCGTCGGTTGATGGCGCATGCGAGGGGCGCGACGTCGTGGGGAAGGTCGTCGTTGGCCCGGGGGAAGTCGGCGCCGGGGTCGTAGGCTGGTAGGTCGGGGCATCGGTGGGCGCGTACGACGACGGCCTGGGAGTCGGAGAAGACGTAGGAACAGAAGTCGTCGGCGCGGCCGTCATGTTGTGGGTCGTCACATCACCTGGCTGGAGCACGACCGTCAAGAAGTCATCATCATCATCATCATCATCATCATCAAGGGCGTCGTCGACCACCGTCACAGAAACGAGAAACTCGGTGGCGTCGGTCGCGGCGAGGTTCAGGACGAGCGTGGAGCCCGGCGACATCGCCGCGTCCTCCCAGGAGGTCGTGAAGGGCGTGCTGTCGACGAGGATCGAGTTGCTCGGGCGACCCCGAAACTGGTCAAAGGTAATCCAATAGACGAGGAGTCTCGAACCGTCGGTCGAAAGGCGTCGATGCTCGAAGTAATACCAGCGGGCCTCGGTTTCGGTCTCGAGACGCATCCCGGCGTAAGAAGAGTTGAGGGTGCCGACATCGACGACTTGGAGGTCGACGCGACACCCGCTGCCGCACGCTATCGACTCCCCCGAACCGAAGTCGTAGATTTCGAAGGTCGCAATCCTCGAGTCGTCGATCCAACCGAGAAAATGTTTGCCAGCTACCAAAAACTCGCCGGCATCGACGTCTCCTCGGCCGAGGGTCGTGTAGGGCGAGCAATACTCCAACCGCGTCTCGTCCTCGTCGACAAAGGCGACCGAGCCCCTCGAGCCGCCCTCGAGGCAAGAATCGTGAGAGAGTCCGAGGTTGTGACCGAGTTCGTGCACGTACAGCGGGTCGTAGTCGTTGCCGCGCGCGTTCAGCACCGTCCCCGCGCGGCCAACGCGAGACCACCCGGCCCACGACAAGTCGCGGCAGAACGGAATTACGACGGCGTTGTAGTCGTATTGACTCGCGTCAAAGCCATGCTCATCGAGCGCCGCCGCCTGGCCTAATCTCTCGTACGAATCGCTCGAACTTAGGACGGGAATATCGCCGCACGACGACGGATCGACGGTAATGCGCGACACGGGCGCCACGGTCGTTTCGATCCCGAACTGGTTGTCGCTGCTCGCGACGAAGAACTCGTCGGCGACGGCCGCGACCTCTTCGAACCACGCCCCAAAATCCCCCCCGATGATTCCGTAGTCGAAGCACGAGCTGGCGTTCAGGCACACCGGAATCACCAAAACGCTCGCCACCCCCAACTGGCTCCTTCCAACCTCGCAGTAGAGGAGGACAAACCACCACCACCACCATGCTCCTCCTCTCATAAGCTCTCGCCGTCGTTAACGGCGGCGAGTAGTGGTAAAAATATCTACAAATCGCATGAGTGTCATGTGTGTATGAAGTGAACGTGGCATGTGACCTAGTGTCAGGACAGGCGACGTGGCGCGTGCGTGGTGTGTCAGTGACGTGTCACTGGGACAGGCTGGTGCCTCCCCATCCAGCGAAGCGATCAGGTGCGAAGAGAGGGCTGCAGGAGGCACGTGAAAGGAGCGAAGCGCCGCGGAAGGGCGCGAAAAAGAAAGAACATGAGCAAGGTAGGACCTGCCCAGGAGTCTAGGAGAGGTCAGGGGTGACATGACCGGTGAGGAAGGCAGTATCGCGGTCGAAGAGGTCAGCGTCCTCGTTGGAAACGAAGACGCTGACGTAATTGAGCTTGGTCTTGACGTACTTGTAGGCACAGTCGTACATGTCAACTGCTCAAATGAGGGAATTGAGGACGATACGCAGATGGCGCAAGTTAGGCGACAGAAGACGGCGACGAACGATCTTCAGTGCCGGTTGGTTATCACACCAGACCGTGGTGCGAGGCGGCCGGACCCCTTCGAGGGTCTGGATCCCTTCGAGGGTCTGGATGAGGTGGCGCACGCCAGGAAGGCGACGGACAGTGTGAGACAGGGCTAAGATGGCAATCTCAGGCGTGCTGTGGCATGTCGCAGAGACGCGCTGACCGGAGACGCAGGCCCCCTGGAGGAGAACGGCACCACCGAGGCGCGAGAGGGCAGAGCCGTGCGCACCGCGAGCGAGCTCACAGCCAAGACTCTCGTCCGCATAAGCAGAGAGGTGGAAGGCGCCTCGGTAGGCAGCAGAAAACAGGATGCCAAGGTCTCGGTGAGCCGCGAGCCAGCGCAGGGCACGGTCGAGGGCCCGAGCGTGGCGCGCGGACCACACGTTGACGGCGGTGGCCAGGACGTGAACCGTGCGCCCGAAGGTGGGCAACGTCGCCCGCATGAACATGAGCAGACCAAGGGCCTCGCGTGGGTTGATGGCGAGCGCGGCACGGACGTCGCCGTTGTCGGCCGTCTTGTCGGGTACGTGGGGGTCGACGTTGAAGTTGAAGTCCCACGTCATGACAAAACGGTCGCTGAGCGCTGCGCGGACTTCAGCCACGGCGTCCGGTTGGCCCGCGAGCGTAATGTTGTCAACAACGCTGATGAGTACCGTCGGCGGCCCAGTATCTTCATAGCGGTAGAAGAAGCAGGGGTGGTACGGCGATTCGAGGAAGCCAAGAAGGCCGAGGTACTCGACGAACGTCTCATACCACTGGCGGCCCGCATGGGCTGGTCGTAGACAGGCTTGAGCGTGAGCCACAGCGACCGAGCCGGGTCGTATCGTTGGTCTGGAGGAAGGTCGGCCATGTAGTCGCCGATGTGGCGAGGTGGGCGCATGTGGCGGCGCTCATGAGGCAGGAGTGGGTGAGAGTGGAGGTAGGCGCACCGTGCGTCCCCAGCGCAGGCGACATAGCCGTAGCGGGTGCAGACGGCCACGAAGACGAGCACGGCATGGTTGTCAGCGCATGGCGACGCGTACGAGGGTGAAACCGCAGTGACGGTACAAGGCGCATCGTCGTGGTCCTCCGGGACGGCGAGCGCATGCGCAGTCTCGGTCCGTTTGGCTTGATCCCCGTCGTAGGAGAAGCGAGCCTGCGTGCCATCGCGCTTGACGGCGAGGGCGGTAATGCAGCCGACGACAACGGCGTCATCAGAGACGTCGCGGGTGGCTACAACGCGGATGGCCTCGAATTGGAAGAAGGCGCCGTGTTCCGTGAGGACGGCCACCGTCCAGCCAGGCGCGTCCGGGCGGCCACGGGCCTCCCGAAGGGATCGGGGGCCGTCGGGTCGGGGGTCCGTAGTCGAAGACGAAGGTCGAGGGCGGCGTCTCGTGCCAAAGGGCAGGGTCCTGATCGTCGTCGAACAAGCCCGGTAGCGGGGCGTCCCGGCGATCAGCGCTGGCGTGGCCGAGCATCTGATGGGCGCAGACGTCGTCAAGGCGGAGGCCCGGCATGAGGACCGGGTCGACCGGCCGTGCGCTCAGGTGCTGCAGGAGGCCCGGCATGAGGACCGGGTCGACCGGCCGTGCGCTCGGGTGCTGCAGCATTGCCGCCCCAACGGCATGGCACGACGTCACAGCAGCCATAGCGCCGGCCAAGACCACGGTCGCGACGAGGGAGGAGACGAAAGCCGAGCCATAGACAGCGCGCGGCGCGAGCCGGCGACCGGCAGCGGCGGCGGCGGCGGCGGCGGCTACGGCGGCGGCGGCGGGGGCCGCGGCGGTGACGGCCGCAGTGCCGGCCGCCGCCGGTTCGGTCCCCGTGCGGGGGCGGCGGGGGCCGCGGCGGTGACGGCCGCAGGGCCGGCCGTCGCCGGTTCGGTCCCCGTGCGCCGGGTGATGAGCACGTAGTCCTGTCCTCGCTTGATGAGGGGATGATCTTGCCGTCGCTCGTCTCGAGGCGAGGGCGCGACCCGCTGATGAAGCGCCCCCCGCTCTTGTCGAACTGGGCGACCGAGAAGAGCCGCGGGAGCGAGGGCGTAATGGCTGCAGCGATGGTGACGTCGATGTGGCCGTCCGTAGTCTGGAGCGTGACGTTCTCGATGACGTGTCCACTGACAGCGTGGCTGTGGCGTCCACCGTCGAAGAAGCCGCCCGGGAGCCAGGACAGCCACGTCTTCGTGTAGGAGACCACCGTGCTGTACTCGGGCCGCGTGTGGTTGTCGCAGGCGGAGTCGACGAGCCATTCCTCGTAGTCGTCGGGTGGTGCCGCGCGGGCACGGGTTGCCCGCGCCGTGGTGCTGCACAGGGTCGGGAATGAGACAGTGCGGACGACGCATGCAAGGCCGGGGACGAGGAGGAGAGCGGGCAGCGCAACACGGCCGTCGAGGCAGAGACCGAGCAAAGCCCCGGCGGCTACGAAGAGCAACGTCAACATCAGGTGAAGGGTGCTGAGATAGACCAACGGTGGCTCGATGCCGCGCGCCATAAAGGCGCGCGCGCCGATGGTGTAGCCGGTTCGACAGGCGTCAGTGGTGCGGCGGGCGGCCGCGGCATCGGCCGGCGCAGGCTCAGGTGCCTGCGGGGCGTGGGGCGGTGTGGCCTGGCGGGCGGGGGACCAGTCCCGGGAGCGGAGAGCCCTCAACTTGCGGAGGTCGCGGATCGAGAGGACGTCGGGCTGCCAGCCGGGAGGCTTGAGCGCGCAGTTGTCGGTGGTGTGGGTGGGGTAGCGGCAGAATCCGCACGGCATACGGCTCGTGATGTCGGCAGGGCATATGCGGGCTGTGTGAAAGAGCCCGTAGCACTTGCTGCAGAACGGGACTGGGGTCCAGTCCGGACGGGAGTCGTAGTTGAGCCTGGTGCGGCCGGGCGGAGCAGCAGTTTGCGCGGCGGTCTGGCGGGCGCGTGCGCGAGAGTTGCCGGGCGGGGCAGCAGTTTGCGCGGCGGTCTGGCGGGCGCGTGCGCGAGAGTTGCCGCGGTTGATATCGGCGTTGCGGCAGTACAGGGTGAAGACCTGAATGAAGGTGTCGTACGATGTGCCGGTCCGGGCGGATTCAATCGCGAGAAGACGGTGGGCCTCCGCTAGGTCGTCCCCTCCTTTGGGACCCTTGAGGCCCTCGAGGAAGTAGAGCATGCGATCCGTGTCGGTGAAGGTGTCGCCCAGTGCCTCAAGGGCCGCGATGTTGCGTTCGAAGGCCGCGAGGTAAAGGTCGGGTGTGCCGAACGAGACGAAGGACAGATCGTGTAGATGCTGGCGGAGTTCGGTCTTGCTGTTGAAGGCGAAGCGCTGACGTAGGCGGTCCAAAGCGTCGGCACCAGTCTGGCAGCGGTCGACAATGCGCTGCGCCTCCGCCGCGGTGCCGCGGCGCAGGAGGCAGAGCAGGAACTGGTCGGCTTCGGGCGTCGGCGGTGGGAGCTGGATGGAGCCGGTGGTGTCAGCCAGGAACGGGGCGTAGTCCGCGACGTCCTGTTCGATATGGCGCAGGTGCGTCGCGTCCTCCACCGCATCATCCTCGGGGGTGAAAGTGCGGAGCCGGTTGACGATTTCCGGCAGGCGCTTCCGTGCGTCCTTGAGCTCGGTGGCCGACATGACACTCGTGCGCAAGTGGTAGCGTCGTGCTAGAACACGAAGAGCATGGGCCTCATAACCGCATGAGTGTCATGTGTGTATGAAGTGAACGTGGCATGTGACCTAGTGTCAGGACAGGCGACGTGGCGCGTGCGTGGTGTGTCAGTGACGTGTCACTGGGACAGGCTGGTGCAAATATCTATCTATCTAGGGTGTTTTGTTGTCTATTATCTAGTCGTTGAGTTGCGAGAGCATCGCCACGCCGCGCTGTATCCAGTGGGCTTCTGGCATGTGTGACGGCACTAGGATGTCGAGGATGAAGTTGGTCGAGTGACCCGTCGTCGCGAGCACCCCTCTCCTGTCCGCCGTCTTGTACACCGGACAGCTATAGCTCGGGGGGTGGAGGATCTCGTCCTGCTTCTTTGGCTCGAAGAGCATCGTCGGAGCTTGGGTGAACAAGATCTTGGGATCGCTCTCGCTCAACGCCGACAAGTGCGCATCCCATCGCGCTCCCTCGAAGAAGAGACCCGAGCTGTAGACCCCCGTCTCCGGAGGCCGCGCGTACGTCGACTCGCGCGGCAGCATCTCGAATCGCAACCCGATCGCGTCGATAGGAATCGTCTCTCGTCGCGCAAAATTCTGCTTGCTCGCCGTCAAAAAGGCATGCGTGAAGAAAAAGGACGAGATCCAGAAGACGACTGGCGGCTTGTCCTCGAGCCACGTCGCGAAGAACGCGAGCCGCGCGACGAGATCGTTTACGTACCCCGCGAGCGGCTTGAACGACGGGTAAGATTTGGTCTTCCACATCGCTGGGATCGTGCCGAGGACGAGACTCTCCCCAAGCTTCTCGAGCTCCCCGCTCATCACGACCTCACCCTTGACGGCTTTGAGGATATTCGAGAGCGAACCCTCGACGAGCCTCGTCAGGTTGTTGAACTTTCCGAGCTCCTGGCACAGCACCGTGTTCATCGACTCGTCCCACCGCACGGGGTACCGGACCTGCGCCCCCTCGAGGTCGAATTCCTCGGAGGGCAATTTGTTGAGCACTTCGGTCGCCGTCGACGTGATCGTCTCGTCGCCGCTCGGACCGCCGCCGGCCGAACTACTGCTACTGCTAGAGGAGGTGCCGCCCCCCTCGGTCAGCAGAATCGTCGTCAGGAGCGCGGTTGTCTCCTGCGTGTCTTTGGTGATGTTGGCGTTCGCGTGAAATCCGAAGATCTCGGGGTCGGCGACGAGCGGAAGCGCGTCGACAACGCCCATCCAGTCGTCGCGAGTTTTGGCGTCCGAAGCGATCGAGTAGATTCCCGACGGCGACAGGCTGTAGTTGTCGACCGTGACGACGGCCTGGTTGAAGAAGCGATCGAGGATCGAGTTGAGCGTGCGTCGATCCTTGGCGTCGGTCACGCGGCCGCCGTAGTTGCACTCGCCGATACAGTACTTGAGCGCCTTGAAAGGAACCGTTTCGTTCTCGTCGAGAAACATCCGAAGCTGCTGCATCGAAATCTCGAGGTCGGACGCGTTGAAGCCGTAGGGAATGTTCCAGCCCAGCGGCCCGAAGATTCGTCTCTCCTGAAGCAGCGCGTGGAACAAGCACAGCGAATATAGGAGCTTGCGAAAGGAGTCGCCCTTGGTGCACGACTCGAGGAACCCCTCGTCGGAAACGGGCGGCGTCGAGTAGCTGCCGGTCAGGTTCGCCCGAAGACCCTTGGGCGGCTCGATCGTCATTTTTACGCCGTTCTGCAGGATCGAGACGGGGAAGACGGGCGAGGGATAGGTGGTACACCAGAGCCGGAAGCTTTCGTGGACAAACGACGCCGCGTCGCCGGAAAGCGCGCCGCAAATCTGCTCGAGGCGGCTCATGAAGGACGGCGCGAGATGACAGTTTTGGAGAACAACCTGCGGCGTCAAAATCACGCGACGACGTCGAAATCGTCGAAATCGCGCGCGACGACGTACCCATGAACCTTTCTTGCAGGCCGATTCAATCAAGCGCTCGGCGACGGGGCCCTGGCCCTGGCCGAGCGACATGGGCGCGACCTCGCGGTCGAGCGCGGCCGCGGCCTGCAACACGGCACCCATCGGGTCGCTCCCGGGAGACAGCACGAAGACGAGCGGCGTCGTGCACGCGGATTCTTTGAAACACGCCCGGAGGTCGAAGGGCGGCGGCCGGACGAACTTTTCGCCCATGATTTCGATGACGAACTTCTGGACGCCGAGCGAAACTTTGTCCGGACGGATGCATCGCAGCACGCAGAGCCGCTGGAGTCCCCGCAGCTTGGCGTTCCACTCGCCGGGAAGCGGCGATTCGTGGGGCGTCGCGCTGTCGTACATTTTCTTGAAAGCAACCTTGTGCATGCCGAACTCTTCTCGAAGCCCGTTGAACGCGGGCAAGTCGGACAACAGGCAAAGCTCGTTCCAGCACTTGGTTTCGAGCCATCCCGGGCACGGGTTTGGATGCGGATTGTCGAGGCTTACGCCGCCCGCGAGAAAGAAGCGCCACTCTTGCGCATCGAAGCGGCTGCTGCTGTCTTCGCCCGCGCTATCGTTCTTTTTACTATTTTTGTTGGCGAGAATGCGTACCGTCAACAGAAACGAAAACAACAACTTGTCTTTTTCGAGCAACGACCGGCACACGTTCTGGTAGAGCGAGAACTGGAAGTGGTGCCCGAGGCTCTCGAGCCGCGCGGGAACGTCGGCGCCGCCGCCCTTTTTGTTGTTGTTGTTGTTGTCCGAATTTTGAATGGACCTCGTGAAGAGCGTCGTGAACCACGGCAAGCTGTAGCTGTACGTCGGCTCGACGTTGTAGAGCGAGCTGATGCAAAAGAAGAGAACCTGCGCGTCAAACGCGCCCGGCTTGTACGCGGCGCGCGCCTCGTCAATTTCCTTTTCGGTTTGCGCCGACGCCTGCATTTTCGCTTTGATGTCGTCGCTCACGACCTTGGACTGATTGAGCGTGTTGATGGCGGATTCGTCCTCGAGAATGTTGCCCTCGCCGCCGAGAATTTGGAGGATTTGATCCTCGATCTCCTTAAGTTTGCGGTTGTTCTCCGCGCCCTCGAGTACCAGCGCCTCCTTCTTCGCCTGCAGGTCCGCGCGCTCCTCGGCGACGAGGACCCCGAGCAACTGGTCCTCGAGCCCTTGCGGCGTGATGCCGAAGTTCAACAGCGACACTTTGACCGACGTCTCCGGCAGGTAGTGCGGGTTGGCCAGTTTCGTCGTCATGTAGAACCGAAAGTCGTGGTTGTATTCGATCGTCGAGTCTCCGAGCCGAATGCAGTCGCAGCCGCCTTGTTTAAAGAGCTGCTTGAGCAACAAGGGCTCCAACGTGGCGTCCAACGTCTCGCTGACGTCCTCCAGCAAAAAGGGCTGGCCGAACTGTATCGCGCTCTCGAGCGTTCTCATGAAGTCGGACGTGGGCTTGTGGATGTGGACGTTCTTGTCGGCTTCCATCTTGCAAATCCAGTTGTTCGCCTGGCCCTGCGGGTCGATGCACAACGGCCACCGTCGCGCCGCGAATACCGTGATAGCGTTGTCGACAGACAGCTCGTCGGTCGGGAGACCCGCGATCTGCCAGTCGCGTATTCTGACGGGGTCTCCAAGCGTCCGAGAGAGCGACGGCGCCGGACTGCACGGAATCTCGCGCGCGTTGAGCCGCTCGACCCACGTCGCCATTTGCTTGGTACGGTACACGCTCGTGAAAGGACCGAGGTAAGCCATAAGGCCCGCGCTCACGAGCACGTCGCCGGTGAGCTTCTCGTAGACGACGCCGAGTTCGTCGACGAAGCCCGACCACTTGAGTTTTTCGCCGCCGAGCGACTCGATCAACTGCTTGGCGCGATCGAGCTTTTTGCCGCACAGGTCAACTTGGTTGATGAGATCTTCCTTCTTTCGCTCGGCACCCTTGAGCCTCTCCTGGAGCTGTCCCAAGTCGTCCTGGACCACCTTGAGCGCGGCCTTCTTCTTGTTCAACGCCTCCATCGTAACCGAGAGAGCTCCCTGCGACTTGGCGAGCTGCTCGCGCTTCGGCGCGACGATCTTGGCGACGCGATCGTAGGTCGACATAGCGTGACACCATTTACACAATCCGGCCGCCGCCGACGATGCCTTCCGCGCGGCCTCGGGCGTGAACATCGGATCGGTCGCGTATTTGTCGCGGAGCGTCGCCACGATCTTCGGTGAGATGTTGTCCTTGTCGTAGCCTTTGAGGCGGCTGATGAACTCCTTGTCGGCGAGCATCTTCTGCGACGGACCCCAAAAGTCCATGATTCTCTTCGACGGGTCGTCGGGGTCGGGAATGCGCTGGGGCTTCTCGCCGAGCATGACGCAGACGGCCTCGCAGACGAGCTTGACCGTCGCCGGTGGTTTGGCGAGCGCCTTGACCTCGTTGATATCGTTTGGTTTTATGGTGTTGAGCGCGGCGATGGCGGCCTCGAGCGCCGGCATCGCCTCGTTGAGGTCTGCTTGGACCTCCTCGACCTGCGCTTGGACGGCGTCGGCTTCTTTCTGCGCGACGGCGGCCTCGGAGCCGACGATCTCTTCTTGTTCGCGGACGCTTGGCAGCTTGGCCTCGATTTCAGCCATCAGCTTGTCGGTGTTGTCTTGCGACTGCTTGAGCACGGGCTGGAGATCAGTGAGCTCCTTCTGCATGTTGCCGACGTTCGCCTCGGCGCTCGCCAGCTGCTCGAGTCCGTTTTGGTAACGTTGGCGCTTCGCCGAGACGCTCGCGCGGCGGTCGGCGAGCGAAAGTTTGAAGGCGACGATGAGCTCGAGGTACGAGGTGGGCGTGACATACGTTATGCGGCCTGCTTGCGCTTTGAATTCGAACGCGAGATCTTTGGTATTTTCGTGGAAAACCTGGCACGTCTCCACGATTGCCGGCCGGATTTCGGCGTCGAGCTTGACGTCGGCGAGGAACTTCTCGGCGACGGCGAGGAGGGCGTCGCTCGGCCACGCGGTAAACCAGTCGATGGCACAACAGTTGACGAGCGAGGGAAACTTGCGGAGCCGATCTCTGAACGCGTCGCCGATGGGCGAGAACGCGAGAACGACGTGGAGATAGGTCCGAACTCGCTGGACAAAGTAGGCGTAGAGCTGGAGTGGCGTCATGTCGCCGGCCGCGCGACCGAATTGCTCCTTGGCAAAGGCTCGAACGGCTTCGCAGATAGCCACCTTTTCGTCGTTTGGAAAGAGATTTGGAATTTCGCCCGAGTTGAGGACGTTGTTGAGGTCCTCGATCATCGACTCGCTGTTGATCTGCGCATCGCTAAACAGGAACGTCACCGGCCGCTCGCCCGTCCCTGCTTCGCGAAGCACCGACTTCATGTCCTCGCGCCACTCCGTCGTGCCGTAGTTCTTCGATATCTCGATGCGCTTAAGCGCGTAGCCGGCAATCTCCGTCGCGAGGATCGAGAGGGACTGGCGTCCCGAGCCGCCGACGCCCACCAGCAGCGCATTGCCGCCGGGCATGCGGAGAACGCGAGAGATACGCGAGATGTGCTCGACGGCGAAGACGAACATGACGAGGTCCATCGGCTTCTTGGACGTGGCGTTGAAGTCGAGGAGATACTGGTCCATCGTCTGCGAGAGCTGCGAAAAGTCGCGGACCTCGGCGTACGGTCGGTTCTCTTCGCCGGGCGGCGTCGCGTACTCGCCAAAGAAGAGTCGCCGCAGCTCGGCGGCGCCAATAGTAGTCTCGTCGCTGACGCTCGACGGTCCTCCTCCTCCTCCTCGTCGTAGATGCGCGAACGACCCCGCGAAATCCTCGTGGAAGACGTCTCGGCACATGGTCTTGGCGTGATCGACGAACCAGGCTCGGTCCTGGTCGTCGATCAGCCTGTCGCTAAATACGCGGAGCGCCTCGTGCGTCCAAAGCCGCATCACGGCGTTTCGCGTGTCGAACGTTTCGGGCGCGGGCTGCACCATCAGGACGCCCTGCACCACTCGAGCAAAGTCGCGCAAATTGAAGGTGTAGAGACTCTTGCTCGGCGTCGGCAGCAAGGATTTCGTGACCTGACGATACGTCCGAAGGGTGGCCTCGACGATGGCACCCCCCGAGGACTTTACGTCCTCGCCGAACTCCTGTTTTCCAAAGGCGTGGTCGACGATCGTGGTGAAGATGCGCGTCAACGTCGCGTCGTCGAACGCGTCAATGCAAACGAGCGAGAAGTGCCGCAAGAAGCGCGGCGTCGTTGGGTTCCGACCGCCACCGGGTGGTCCCATTGCGCACGTGACCACCGTATCTTGGATGGTGAGCCACGACTTGTCCTTGAGATCGTAGTAGCCACCGTTGTCGACCATCTGACGCAGTAGCTCGATTGGGGGCTGCGCGCCGTACGTCTCAACCTCTGGCATATTCATGTCGTCGACATACAGAACCGCCTGCATCCCGTGCGGCGGACCGTAGACGCCCTTGCGTCGTTTGGACAGGGCACCGTCCAAAATGTTCTGGGTCATGTTTGCCGACGTTTTTGCGGAAAAGCCCAAGCTAATCGCCTTGAACTTATCCTGCGAGAGCTCTTCGGCGAGACATTTGGCCGCGCAGACGCTCTTGCCCGTGCCGGTGGGCCCCACGACGAGCGGACCGATACCTCGCGGGAGGAGCGTCTGGAGCACGTACGAGATCTGGGCCGTGCAGGCCGTCGGAACCAAGATCTGCGAGATCTCCTTCTCGATAGGAATCTCGAACTGCGGGAGCGTCTCGATCCAAGACAGCCACTTTCCCTGCGACGGATTGTAGCACCAGTCCTGGACGTCTCCCGACTCGGGGAGCGGGATATCCCACTCGCCATCGAAGAGGAGGACGCCATCATCATCGACCGGTTTTTGCCATTTTCGCACGGCCAACGCGTTGACGACGCCCGCGTACTTCTCGTCATCCAGCGCCCCGAGGTCGGCTATGATCTCCCGGAGGAACACCGAGAATTTCCGTCGACCGTCGCCGCCCGCCGTGACTCCCGCGCTCCATATGAGGCCGAACAGAAACCCTGTCACGATGTGCTTTCGCCTCTCGGAATCAACTTGCGCGTCTTCGGGCGGTGCCGGCGGCGGCGGCGGCGACGCGCTATCGTCGTCATTCGCTGCGTCCGTCGTCGTCGTAGTCGTCGACGACGACGACGACTTGCTGTCGCGGCCCGGGATGGACGCGCGCAGGATTTCGGTGAATAGGTTGAGATGCGCGACCAGCAAGTTGGAATCTACCGTGGGGCTCATCTCTCTCATCTCTCGCCGGAGAAACGCGTAGCAAGGCTCGACGTAAGATGAAAATAGAGCACGCGCGAGCGAACGCTCGGCCTTGGTGAGCTCGAAGGTCGGGATGACATCACCCTCGACGGGCTCCTCGTTCTGGATATCATCGCGGGACGCTGACCACGTGCGGAGCCACGAGTCAAGGATTGGCTGCCACCCCAGCTGCTCGGGCTCGAGGTATATCATGCCGCAGCGCGAAACGGTCGCCGGCGACGCGACGAGCAGGTCCATTGGCTCGAATATCATGGACATGGTGTCAGACATCGCAATGATTTCGCCACTCATGAGGCAGAGCTTCTTGTTGTCGTCGAGCACCGTATTCATGTTTTCGATCCATATCGCGTCGACGGGTCCGTCGAGGATAATCCACTTGCGAGCCTGCTCGGTCCCCACCTTGCTGGTCGCGGCGTTGCGGTAGTTGATGGCGAGGCAGCCATCGGTCCACTCGGTCGACACCGGGTCAAATTGGCCGTAGAGCTGACCTTGGGTCACGCTCTTCGGATTCATAACGAGCGGGAACACGTCTGTCCACTTGGCCTCGTCGGGGAATCGGGCGTGGAGGAGTCCGAGCGTGTCGGCCAGGACTTTCCAAGCGGATGTTTTTCCCGAAAACGGCATGCCAACGATCATGAATCCATGCCGGACAACCATCATGTCGTAAATTTGGACCACCTTGTCCCAGAAATACTTCGTCCCCTGGAGGTTTCGTCGCGCGCAGACGTCGTTGAAGGCCTGGAACATGGCCGACCGGTCTGGTGGTTCGATCTTTGTTCCTGGAAACAAATCCGATGTGATGCCCTCGAACAGAGGCACGTCGGGCGACAAGAACTTGGGGAGGTTCACGTCGATGATCGACCGAAGCACCAGGATGTCTTCGGGCAAATGCCCTTCGGCCCGTTTGAGATTCCCCGCTGCGCGCAGCACGGCCATCACGGCACGCATACCGTAGTCATAGTCTGCGAGAGAGAAAGAAAGAAAGAATTACGACAACGACACGTCTCTTGTGGGAGGGAAGAGGAGGAGAAAGACGCACGCGATTGCGACGAAAGCTGCTCCGAACAGAGCTTGTACGTCGTCACAATCTTAACGGCGAGCGCTTTCGCGTCCGTGTACCCCATCGAGTAGAGGAGAATCTCGCCGATCATCGCGTAGTCGGGGACCATCATCGCGACGGTACGGAAGAGAACCTTGAGGTTGTCGGGAAGTTCGGCACGCCCGGCGTAGCCGGGATTCATCGTGATGAAGGGGCAGCACGTCATTTTTAGCGGCAGATCGCTGCCCTCGAACATGAAACGTTCAGCGCGGCGCGCCTTGGCTTGTTGGATCGTGAGTACTTGCTGTGCAATGACCGACAACACCTCGAGTTGGATGCGGTTGAACTCGTCAAAGCTAACAGTCGGGGATGTGCTTAATGCCAAAAAAAGCCGCGTGCTAGGGAAAGCACTCACCACGCCCAGGCACCGGAGGCGGCGAGCCCTTTAAAAAATTTTCCCATGGCTTTGTAGTCCAGTGCGTCCGAGCCTACATCACAGAGAGCGAGTCATGTAAGAAAAAAATAACGACGCTAAGTTCTTGTTCTTGTCTCTCACAATTGGTGACGACGCATTGAATGGCGATTGCCTTGGCCAAATCCTTGGTAGTCTGCGGCGCCCTCGATTACAACAACTGCAAGCATCTCGCCGGAAGAAAAAAAACAATTCTATCACCTCGGTCTTGCCGGTGCCTGCCGGGCCCTCTGGGGCACCGCCGAGGTTCAAGTGGATTGCGCCAATGAGCGTACGGTAGCACCTGCGCACTTTTGTCAGAAGAAGAAGAAGAAGAAGAAGAAGAAGATCATCATCTGAGACGGAGAATACTGTTGTTATTACTACGAACCTGTCAGTAAGCGGCGTGATGACAAGTCGTCCGCAGTTCCCAATGTACTCGTAGGCGTACAGGATACTCGCGTTAATCATCCTGCAATCAATTGTGCCGGGCTCGCCCGAGAAGGAAGACGGTCTCTCGCCGTCAGTAGGATATCTGACGTAGTAGCGCAGGTGCGCGAGCCAATCGAAGTCGGTCGGCGATTTGAGGTTGGCCCTAGACAACTCGAGAGTGACGTCTCGGTTGTGTACGTCCATCACGACGAGCGAACCGAGCGTCTTGCGCAGCGCTTTTGGAATGTCTCCGCGCACAGATCTGACGACGTCGAGGAGGTCGTCGCACCGCGTCTTGTATAATTTTTCGAGCGCGTCGCCGCCGCCGCCGGCCTCGATGGCCGCCTCGACCGCCGCGACCCACGTAATCTGATTCACGGTCAAAATCGTCTGCCCCTGCCACGCTTCGAGCCATTTGCCTCGATCATCGGCCTTGTCTCCGTGAAAGTCGACGAGAGACTCGTCAATAGCGCGCGCGAGCGACTTCTTCATGATGGCCTCGACCTCGACCAACCAGCGTTCGACGTTCCCAGCGCTGTCGCGAGGATTGATCGTCTTGTGATCGCACGCATCGTAGGCAAACTCGAGCCTCTCGCTCTTGCCCACGGGCCCGTCAAAGGCGGCGAGAATGTCGAGGGCGTCGGTGAATTCGAGGCTGCAAATTCCATCGAAGCCTACGGTAGACGACGACGACGACGACGGATCGAAGGCTATTATTGTAAAGAGAAAGAAGGAAAACAACAACAACGACGACGCACATTTCTTCAAGTGCGGCTGCACGCGCAGCGGGTCCTTCGTTTCGGCGAGGATCGAGAGGAGCTCGTCGTTGGACAAGAAAAAGAACCGCGGGAAGGCCAGCCGCTTTGTCTCGAGATATTCGTTGAGTCCCTTGTTGATGCTCTCGAGTTTTTCGTTTGCGTCCTTGAGACTTTGGACGAGGCCTTCGCGGCGAGCCACGGAAAGGACGCTCGGGTCTTCGAGGGTCTTTTCCATCGAGTCCTTCCAGACTTGGTTGACGACCTTGAAGAGGCGCGACTCGACCGGCAGCTGTCTCGTGATGTCTTCGGAAGAGAAGATGGGCTCCAGATACAACCACGCCGCCTGAACTACGAGCCAGTTGTCGATTATCTCCTGGAGCGTCGCGAGCATCTTCTCCCAATCGTCGACGCGGGCGAGATACGGCTTGACGTATCGCGAGCCACGCATCGCCTGGGTCTTTACGATCTGGTCGTCGAGCTCTTGCTGGAGCTCGTCGATTCCCGCGAGGATCCTGCCCGTGCGCCATTCCTTCGTGACGAACTGGATGTTTTTCCAGTTTTCGGCCATCGTGTTGAGGGACTTGTTGAGGGCAGCCTCCTTTGCGGCGGAAATGCACGTGTCCTCGATGAGGTGGACGTATTGGTTGAGACCTAAGGAGGAGTAGGGGAGCCCCGTAAAACAAAAAGAATTTGTGCCGACGCACCGACGTCCAGGAGCGCGAGGAGATTGGTCTGTGGCGTGACGTCGAAGTCGAGTCTCGTCAAGCGCCTGATTTCGTCCCAATGTCGTTGCTGCATTCCGGGCTCGCACACGAGCTTCAAGAGAGGAATTTCGTCGTGCTCGAAGGCCGCTGCCTCCTGGAGTAAAAGCTTGCACGCGCGTCTCGCGGGGGCCCTCGACTCGCCCTTCTTCTCGAGCTGCTTGACGATGCGTCCGAGGGTCGTCGCGTACTCGCTCGCGCGGCGCGCGGCATCTTCGGCGTCGATCTCGAGCAACGGAAGCTCGTGCCAGGCGTGGCTGCGCTCGACCCATTCGCGCGCAATCGTCCACAACTTTTCGAGCGGCGCGAGCTCCTTGGCGACGACCTGAAGCCGCGCCTCGTGGTCGGTCGACTGGAGGTCGAGGAGCTCTTCCTGTGATGCGACGATCTCCGCCTCCCTTTGGGCTGCCTCGAGGCCCTCGCGCAGTGCCTGGACGCGACGCGTCACCATCTGAACTTCGCTCGGCGCGAGAGACGAAGTCTCGGCGAGTTTGTCGACTTTCTTTTCGAGTCCGGCAACTTCGCGCGCGAGGGACTCGCGCTGGCCTTCGACAACCATCCGGAGGTGCTTCTTGCGCGTGTCCTGGAGCTCGTCCGAGCGCTGGAGGTAGGTCTCCATGGTCCGCGGCCAGGCGTGGGTCGCGCACGCCGCCGCAACGTCCTCCTTGGAGCTGCGGTGGTTTTGGCGCAGCAAGAATTTCGCGCGCGCCACAATCTCCTCGCCGTACTCCCTCGCGAGTCCCTCGAGCTTTTTGACCGCCTCGTCCGAGTAGTCCTTGAGCGCCTTGAGCTCGGCGCTCGTCGTGGGCTCGTCGACCAACGCGTCGGCGACCTCCTGGTACGCGTCGCAGACGTTCCGGATGTGGTCCCGGTTGTCGGCCGCGACGGCGTCGGTCACCATCTGGTGGAGCGTGTCGACGCGGCCCGCGAGCTGGTCCTTGACCTTGGAGGTGACGACCTGGAACATAGAAAAATTGCAAAGGTCGGGCGTCGTCTCGCGAATCGCTTGCTTGAGGGCACGCAGCTCGGTGCACCGCATGCCGAGCGTCTCGAGGGCGCTCTCGGTCGCCTCGCCGATTGTCTGCGCGTCTTCTTGGAGGGCCGCGCGAATCGCGAACCGCCGGCCCGCCGCCACCCCGCGCTGGACCGATTCGGCGAGCTCTCTCGTCACGATAGGCGCGAACTTATCGAAGAGCTTGACGAGACGCGCGGGCGCTTCAAACCGCCGCGCGAGAGCCGCCGTCACGCGGGCCTTGGTCTCGCGCACGCACGCGTCGGAGAGCGCGACGGTCGCCGGCCCCAAAAACTGCCCGTCTTCGGCCGCCGCCTCCGCGACGGCGGGATTGCAACGATCGAGGTCCCCCTCGTTCTGTTTGTCAATTTCCTCGCCGTCGTCGTCGTCGTCGTCGTCGTCGTCGCGTTCGTCGTCGTCGAGGCCGAGAATGGGGAGGCGCTTGTTGCTTGCGTGCGGGTCGCGCTGCTGCCGCTGCTGCTGCTGCTTGTCGGGCTCCTTCTCCTCGCGCATTAAAACCTCCGCGCGCGGGAACCGCTGCACGGCGGCGACCATCGCGTCGACGCACTTGCAGCACGCGGTCTGGAGCTGGTCGAGCGACGGCTCGAGCGAGACGACGCCCTTGTTTACGATATCGTCGCCCTCGTTGAGCCGTAGTACGAGCTCGAAGGCTGCCTCGCCGGTCGCCCTCGGACCGGGGGTGTCGAAGCGCTCAAAGTACGCGACAACGTGTGCGAGCGACGCCTCGCACAAAGTCCGGAGCTGTCGAGACATGAGCATTGACGCGCAGTTGAGAATGGCGGCAATGCGCGCCTTGGTACTGCGCCTCGACGTCGCCGCGGCTTGGGCGACGAGCCGCCTCGTTGATGCTTCGTGTGCATGATCTTGCTGCTGCTGTTGCTTTTCGTGGTGGCGGTGGTAGTGGCTTCGTTTCGCGGCCGTTCCGTAGGCTCGCGCGAACCACGAGTCGAAGTCGTCGGCGTCCGGCGGCTTGTCGTCGTTCTCCCGTTCCTCCTCCTCGTGCTCCTCCTCCTCCTCCTCCTCCTCCTCCTCCTCCTCCTCCACGTTGTCGACGACCCCTCCAGAAATGTGGGCCTTGGCGGCGGTCGCGACATCGCGCGTGACCACCACGTTGAGGTCGGCGCCCGAAGCAAAGGCGACGTTTGAGTCATCGTAGACTGCGAGATTCGGAGGTTTCGCGATCTCGGCGGAGAGCAAGGCCGCCGTCTCGGTCAGCCAGTCGTCGCGGAGCTTGTCCCTGGCAGCGGCGGCGTGGCGCTCGACGTGCGCGCAAAAATTTTCCAACGACAACGGGAGCCTTCCACGGAATCCCGGCAAGTGAACGTCGGCGAGCTCGATCGTCTGGCGACCCCAGCACCTCTCCAACTCCAACATGACCGGCTCGACGGTCCGGAGGGAGGTGGCGACGACGTGAAACGCGACGTGCACTCGTCGACGCGGCACGCCGGTCTTCCTGAGGACCGTCCACTCGTACGTCTTGTGGGAGCCGCAAGTCCACGACGCGGGCGCGGCGGCGGCGAGGCGGTCGAGGTCGATGTCGAGGGCCTTGGCCGTCTTTGGGTCGCGGAGCTCGTAGTCGACCATCGCCCGCGCGATGCCGCGAGCAAAGCCCCTCCGCACCTCGTCCAGCGCGTCCTCGGCCGCCCGTTCGGCGCGCAGGACGGCCTCGTAGGCCCACGGCTCCTGTCCCGAAAGCGACGCGACGAGGTCGGCGTCAACGTCGAGGGCGTCGTCGTCCTCTCCGCCGCCGCCGCCGCCGGCGTTCATCAAGCGCGAGACCTCCTCGCGGGCCTCGACGACCTTCGAGCGGTGTTGGAGAAGGGCCTGCGACGGCGCGACGCGCGCGGCGATCCCGCCGAGCCAGGCGTCGGGCAGCGAGAGGAGCGGACGTCTTTTCCCCGCGCCGGCGGCGTGGGAGACGCCGCGCGCCACGACGCTCTCGACCCGCAGCCAGTAGTTATCGACGGCCCGCCGGCACGACTCGGCGTCGTGCGCTTCGCCGTCCTCGGTCTCCTCCTCGAACACTCCGCTTGGATTCCAGGCGTCGGGATCGAACGGCGTCGCGCGCGTCCGGCGGCGCGTCGGTGCCACCAGCGGGAGCGAGCCCCGAGGAGGCGGCGGATCCGGGTCCGGCTCGCGGAGCTGAAGGACCTTCTTGACGGGCGAGCGGTCGTACGCCACGGGTGCGACACGCGCGACCCGCGTCAAGGCTTCGTCGCGACGCTTCTTTTTTATAGAATTCCGCGCCCACAGCGGATGGAGCTGCGACGGAAGTCCCGCCAGAGCGGCGCCTTCGCGGTCGTGCTGCGGTGCCACCCTCGCGTCGATCCTCCTCGCGTCCCGCATCGTCAGCCTCCGCGCGGAGGGCGTGTACATGCGCCCGATCTTGTCGGTTGGCGCCGCGTACGATGGGGACTCCTCCGCCAGCTTCCGCAGGCTCTGCGATCTCTGGAAGGCGCTCTCCTCCATCTTGCGCGACTCCAACAACTCGGCGGCCGACCGCACGTGGCTCATCCCGTGGCGAGAAAAACAAGCAGCAGAAGAAGACGGGTCCATCGTTAATAACGCCCGAAGAAGAAGATACAGGTAGGAAGGAGGGTTTAGGAGAAAAGTTTTTTAAAGGGTTAGCGTCTTTAATAACAACGTTCTTGGGAGTGATTGATCGATCGCCTTTTTTCGTCGATCGTCACGCACGATGCCGGCCGCAGGCAACCAGTACCGCGAGGCAGAGCAGAATGAGAAGGCGTACCAAAAGCAGGATGCCGTATTCATCGGGCGCAAGCGGACGCTCGCGAAGCGGAGCAAGAAGGGGATGCGGTACGTGCGCAGCGTGGGGCTCGGCTTTAAGACTCCGAAGACGGCCATCGAGGGCACGTACGTCGACAAGAAGTGCCCCTTCACCGGCAACGTGTCGATCCGCGGCCGCATCCTCAAGGGCATGGTCATCTCGACTAAGATGAAGCGCACGATTGTCATCCGACGCGATTACCTCAACTGGTGCGGAAAGTACCGTCGGTTCGAGAAGCGGCACAAGAACATGAGCGTGCATTGCTCGCCCTGCTTCGAAAACGTCAAGGAGGGTGACATTGTCACCGTCGGACAGTGCCGCCCCCTCACCAAGACCGTCCGCTTCAACGTCCTCTCCCACGAGCCCGCTGTCAATCAGTCCCTCAACGTCAAGAAAGTCTTCCGCGTCTTCTGAGCGAACGCACGTACGAACGAACGTATCAAGTCCTTCCCCCTCGTCGTAACTAGCCAGACGCATCGCCTCGAGCGAAGACCACATACGTATCTCGCCCATGAGGCATGCTCGAGGAGGGGTGGTGGTTTTTGGTTTTGAGGGGTCGTACGTATTACTACTACTACTACTACTACTACGGAGAATGGGGAGCGAGACTCCCGCAGGAGGAACGCGCCCAATCCCTACCTCGAAGCTCGTGCTATTGAAGAAAAACAAACTCTCGGGAGTTCTACTGCTAAAAACTCACAGGAGCTCGATATTATCGTCTTGGAGCGAGTTGTTGAGGTCGGGCTGCCATTCGTCGTCCCCGGCTCGCATGTACTTAGTATCGCGATGGGCGGACGGTGGTCGTCGAGTGACCCCAGGGATGGCCGGTATTCTCGGGTTGGCCGCCTGGCCACCGCAGGCGTCAGACTCGGACCGCGAGCAGCACCCCATCCACAGGGCGACGAGCACGAACACGATACCCATGATGCCAAACACGCTCTTAGCGTACGCGAAAGACTGATCCTTCTGGGAGCTCTTGCCTCCACCTCCGAACGGCGCGGACGGCGTGATCGTCAGCATAACAGTGGGCGCGTCTTCTTTTGCGGTGGACGGCGCCGGCCCGCGGATGGGCGCCGCAGTCGGCACGCTCGCCGGAGTCGGCACGTTGATGATGGGTGGTACTGCAGTCGGCACGCTCGCTGGTACGCTCGCAGGTTGGTTCGTTGGATCCACTGCTGGCACGCTGACGACGACGGGTGCCGCAGTCGGCACGCTCGCCGGATTCTCCACTGTCGGCGCGTAGTAGACAGGTGTCGCAGTCGAGGGCACGCTCGTCGGTTGGTTCGTTGGATCCACTGTTGGCACGTCGACGACGACGGGTGCAGAAGTCGGCACGCTCGCCGCATTCTCCACAGTCGGCGCGTAGTAGACAGGTGCCGCAGTCGAGGGCACGCTCGCTGGTTGGTTCGTTGGATCCACAGCTGGCGCGTCGACGACGACGGGTGCCGCAGTCGAGGGCACGCTCGCCGGATTCTCAACCGTCGGCGCGTAGTAGACAGGTGCCGCAGTCGAGGGCACGCTCGCAGGTTGGTTCGTTGGATCCACTGCTGGCGCGTCGACGACGACGGGTGCCGCAGTCGGCATGCTCGTCGGATTCTCCACTGTCGGCGCGTAGTAGACAGGTGCCGCAGTCGAGGGCACTATCGCCGGTTCGCTCGTCGGATCCACCGCTGGCGCGTCGACGACGATAGGTGCCGCAGTCGGAAGAATACTCGTGATGCCAACCTCTGTCGGCCCGTAGACGGGTGCCGCAGTCGGGACGCTCGCCGGTTCGTTCGTCGAAGATGATCCCAAGAACGTCGTGGGCGATCCGGACGGCTCCGCAGTGGTTGGCGAAAGGGTCGTCGCCGATGATGGCGCCGGTGTCGTCGGTGCCGTCGGAGACATCGTCGGACGTTCGGTTGGGGTTGATGAGGGTGCAGTGATCGCAGTTGGTGTCGGAGTCGAGGCGGGCGCGGGCGTCGCGTCGTCAGCCGTGGCCAGGACGGCGACGAAGAAGAAGAGCCTTCGCATACTATTATAGTGACTAATACTTCTTAACGGAATCGTAATTACTGTTCCCCCCTGATCATCGCTGCCCGTCGTCCGACGTCCTCCACGTGTTCTTTCGAGAGGCTTCGCGGCGAAGGTGAAAATGATGATGATGAGACGTGTGTTGGCGCTCGCGGCGTGCGCGTCGGCGACGGTGTACTTCGAGGAGACGTTCGACTCAGGAATCGGAGAACGATGGCAGACGTCCGAGTGGAAGGATCCGATGGGTGCCTGGGTGTGGACGAGCGGCGAGTGGTATACCAACGAGGCCAAGGCCAAGGGCATGCAGGCGTCAGAAGATATGCGATTTCACGCGATCTCGGCCAAGTTGGACGCGCCGGCGTCGACCGTGGACAAGGAGCTCGTGGTCCAGTTCACGGTCAAGCACGAAAAGAAGGATTACGCGTTCTGCGGCGGCGGCTATATCAAGCTTCTGCCGGGCGAGGTCGACCCCAAGGCTTTTGGCGGCGACACGCCGTACGCGATCATGTTCGGGCCCGACCTGTGCGGGTACGACATCTCGCGGATCCACGTCATCTTCGAGAACAAGGGCGAAAACTTGCTCAAGTCTGACGAGATCAAGTTGGACTACTCTGACAAGGACGAGTTCACGCACTTGTATACCTTGCACTTGAAGCCCGACGGCTCGTACGAGGTCTTTTTCGACCAGAAATCAAAGGCCTCGGGCAAGTTGGAGGACGACTGGGCCTTCCCTTCGAAGGAGATCAAGGACCCGGCGATCTCCAAGCCCTCGGACTGGGTCGACACGAAACGAATTCCTGATCCGGCCGCCGTCAAGCCCGAAGGCTACGACGACATCCCCGCCGAGATCCCGGATCCCGAGGCGGAACAGCCCGAAGACTGGGACGCCGAGGAGGACGGCGAGTGGGAGCCCCCCATGATCGACAACCCCGACTACAAGGGCGAGTGGAAGGCTCCCATGATCGACAACCCCGACTACAAGGGCGAGTGGGTCCACCCCATGATTCCCAACGCGGACTACGCCCCCGACACCTACGCCAAGTACCCCGACCTCACCACGCTCGGCTTTGAGCTCTGGACTGTCAACGCCGGCTCCATTTTTGACAACATCCTCGTTACCGACGATAAGGCCTACGCCGACAAGATGGCTGCCGACACCTGGGCCATCATCAAGGAGGGCGAGAAGGAGGCAAAGGACGCCTGGAAGAAGGCAAACAAGGACGACGACGACGACGACGACGCGGATGTCGACGACGACGAGGAGGAAGAAGAGGAGGAGGAGCTCAAGGACGAGCTCTAAAACGCGCGTGCATCTCGTCGCCTACCACAAGTATAATTTCATCCACGCCCACGGCGTACCCCCACCACCCTGCTCAAGATGACGACGACGACGAAGACTCGCGTCTCTCGATCGACGACGAAGACTCGCGTCTCTCGATCGACGCGAGACCCCCCTTTATACTACTACTACTACTATCAAGAATGAAACCCCGTCACCTCATTTCACCGCCGCCTTGCGCGTCTTTCCTCTTCCTCCTCCGCTGTCACATTACGAGAAGACTTTTGTGCCTCCCTTTTCCAAAATAGATCATCCGTCCGACTACTGCATTGCCTGCCCGCCGTGGTGATGATACGGTTTGTTTGTGGGTGTTGAGTCGTAGTAGGACACGCAAGGCCTACTACTACTACTGCTGCTGCCTCGAGGGCTCATAATTTTCGGCGTAGGTGGAGGAGGGATTACTTCTTACTATTATTCCCCGACTTGGTGATGTCGGGTCATGTTTTTCTTCGGCGGCGAGGAGGAAGACAAAGCCGCCACGGCCTTGAGCTGCCTCTCGAGAACTGCAAGCGTGCGTTGCTGCAGTACCATGGCCTGCCGGAGACCAGCGACCATCTGGGTTAGAACGGCGACGTTGTGCGCCGATGGTGTGGCGTCGAAGAAGAGACCGTCCTCCTCCTCGCTCTCTGGCGTCCACTGGTGGTGGTCCGCCAACGAGAGCCAGGGTTCCGAGGTGTTTGAGGAGACCAGCGGCCTCGTGCTCAGCGCGGGCTTCGCGACGCTACTCGCGGCCGTCGAAAGGCGGCTCCCGTCCCCGCTCGTGGCGCTGTCGTCGGGGGGCCTCGTCGAGTCTTCTTCTTCTTCTTCTTCTTCTTCTTCTTTTTCTTCTTCTTCGGTCGCGTCCTCGACGGCAACGTCGTTCTTGGTTGGAGAACACTGGGCCGAGGAATTACCCTCGGCGTGGGGCGAGAGATCCGTCGTCGTCGGGTACACTTTGTCGGATTTCGTAGACCACGACGACCGACGACGCTCGGCACGTACGAAGAAGCCCTTGTTACGCAAAGCGTTCGCGATAACCAAAGCCGCCTCTCGCCGTCGCGCTTCGTCCGCGGACATCCGACGCCGCGAACTGCGGTGATGACGACTGTCGTCCGACCGGAGACTGCTGACGAAGCTGCCGAAGAGAAACTTTTGCTGCGACGTCGTGCGGCGCAGAAGGCTGTTGGAGCGAGTGCGCACTTGGTCGAAGACGCTCTTGAACTTTGAGGCAACCTGTTGCTTCGTCTCGAGAAGTTTTAGTTCGCGGCTTTTTTGTTCGAGCCTCGCGCGCTCGTAGTGCGCCGTGAAGTTGTTGCCGATGACCGATATCGGCAGCGCGATCGCGAGGATACCGGCGTAGGTCACCATGACGGCGACGAGCCGTCCGGCGGTTGACGTGGGATAGAGGTCGCCGTAGCCGACCGTCGTCATCGTCACGACCACCCAGTACATCCCTCGGGGAATCGAGGTGAAGGGGCTCGCTTCCTTGGTGACGCCGTCGGTCTTGGTGCGGACGTAGCATCCAACGCACTTGTTGGTCCCGACGTCCTGCGGCCGGCAACACAAGTCGGGGTCGTCGACGGTGAACTCGCCCTGTTCGAAGATGTAGCCGAGCGTGCCGACCAAAATGATGGCCAGAATTGAAAAGAAAAACAAGATCGAGAGCGCCGGCAGGGACGCGGCAAAAGATTCGTAGAAGACGCTCACGCTCGAAGATATCGACGGCGACTTGAGCATCCGCAACACGCGCGTGAGTCGGATGATTCTCACGACGCCAAAACTGCTCTTGGTGAGCCTGGTGATCTGGAGCCAAAAAGGCACGATGGCGATGAGGTCGATCAAGTTCATCGTCTGCGAGACGTAGTGGTACCGGCACCATAACCGGGCCGTCCGCGTGGCCGGACGGCGCGTCAAATCGACGGCCGAGACGCGCGACGAGATGCGCGCGATCGGCATCTTCTTCATCTCCTCGTGATTCTCCGCCGACGAACCCTCCGGGATAAACTCGGAGCTCTTCGTTCGATTCTTGCCCGCGAGCCACACGGCCGGCGGTACCGCGTGGACGAGCGAGACGCGGATCGCATACTCGATGGTGAAAGTGACCATGCAAAATGCTTCGATGACTTGGAACTCGCGAAAGGGCTTGCGCCGGCACGACTTGACCGTAGGTCTCGACTTGTTGCACTTTTTTGGAAGGTACTGGAAGTCCTCCATCGTCTCCATGATCTGCAAGAAGCACCCGGTGATGATCAAAATCATTATGAACGACGAGATCATTTTGGCCGCCAAGCTGTAGGTCGGATCTTCGAGGGTCATGAACACCTTTTGAACCCCCGTCGTCGGCGTGTACTCGAATTTGGCGACTCTCCCGCCCTTCTTCTCCTTGAGCTCGACCTCGAGGCGGTCGGCCTCGTGCCGCAACTTGGCTAACTCCTGCTTGTTCATCCCGTTCTTGTTGTTGTTCTTGTTGTTGTGGGTGTTGGTGGCGTATTTTATGGCATCAGCCAAGATCCTCGCAGCCTTCGACGACCTGGGTCGATCGGATCAGATCGGATCGGGACGGAATCGGATCAATCAATCAATCAATCGAGTTGGGTATCGTTAAAGCTATTCTCATGATGACGTCACGAGGCATACAATGTATCATCATCATCTTTTACCAAACCCTCAGGTCTCTAGAAAGGGGGGGGGGGCATAAAACTCATTGTTTTTTTTGTGGGGTGGAATACTACCGTCGGCTAGCTCAACAACGGTATGTATCGCGGAGCATCTACCTTGATACCAGGTCATCAGGCTCGTTCTCTCGAAGGGATCATCCGACGACGACGACAACAACGGAAGGCGACAGCTCCCGAGCACCACGTAGACCAGCGCTGCAGTCTTGCTTCGAGAGCACAAGAGCGTTGTTGTTAGTACGCAGCGGCGGAGAAACGAGAATCGTAGTCCCATTGGGCCGCTCCAGCACGCGCGAAAAACAAAAACCTTCCGACGACGACGACGACGACGACGCGGCCTCGGAGTTGTTAATAATTAAAAAAAAGTACGTACTATCAGCTAGTAAATTTATGGGTTTTTTTTTTGTGTTTGCGGCATGCCGCTCCAGCACGCGCGAAAAACAAAAACCTTCCGACGACGACGACGACGACGACGCGGCCTCGGAGTTGTTAATAATTAAAAAAAAGTACGTACTATCAGCTAGTAAATTTATGGGTTTTTTTTTTGTGTTGGCGGCATATGTCGAGGAAGCGGGCGTGCCAGCGCGTGTCGTTGGTGAGCTCGGGGTGGAAGGCGGTGACAATAATGTTGCGTTGCTTGGCGGCGACGATGACGGTAATTAAATCCCCGCATTCAGACGACGCGGCCGAGGCGAGGGAGGAGGAGGAGTCGGATTTGCGTTTCTTGGGATTCGGGTTGCGGTCAAAGAATTCGCGGACGGCAGGGGCGGCGGCGTCGCAGGGATTGGCGTCGACCGTCGCGAGGGGCTCGGCGTCGTCGGCGTGGAGCTGGAGGATCGCGGGGGCGCGGATGAAGACGGCCGGGGTCGTGCCGCCCTCGCAGCAGGCCAATGGGAGCTCGCAGCTCTTGACTTGGGCGCCGAAATAATTGCGACAAACAGTCGCGGAGAGGCCGCCCAGTAAAGGCTGGCCGCCAGATTTTTGACAGAGCGCGCGATCCGCCAAGAGGATGAGGCCGGCGCAGGTACCGTAAGCCGGAAAGCCCTCGGTGATGCGCGTCGAGAGCGTCGCGAAGAGCCCGGCGGAACCCGAGCCCGCCTCGACGACGCCCATCGCCGAACTTTCCCCGCCAGGAAGCACGATGCCGTCGAGATCCTCGAGGTCAGACGCGGCTCGCACTTCGCGGCTCCCGACTCCGAGCTTCCCCAGCACCTGGACGTGCTCGGCGAAGGACCCCTGCAACGCAAGGACGCCAATCGTCAGCTCGGAATCCTTCATGGGTTTTGTGAGGAAGCTATGACACTTACCCCTAGTATCCCTACGTCATTCTCTTATCGCTAGTAGTAACGCCTCATTCCTGTGAGAACTGAAATGGGGATGTGAGAAGTATAATGGGGACGTGGTACGGGGTAAGTGTCAGAGCTTCCTCATACAGGTGCTGGAAAAGAAAGAGAAGGAAAAAAAAGGGGTAAGTGAGGTCCTCACACAGGTGCTGGAAAAGAAAGAAAAGGAAGAAGGAAAAAGGGGTAAGTGAGACGTTCACAGAGGAGAAGCTTGAAGGAAGACGTCAGGAGAGGCAGTGTGGCAGAAAGAGACAGGAGATATCAGGGCGAAGTCACGAGGTGAGGTAACGAGCACGAAGCCGGAGGAAGGAAGGAGCTTCCGTACTGCGGGTGAAGATATCGCTATGTTGGAGGTCAATGATGTGGTTGCGATGATATTCCGCGGTGCTGTAAAAACGAATATCAATATGGCGGGTGCGCCGCGTGAGACATTGGAGACGGACTTGGGTGACGGTGGTTCTGTTATCGACATACATTGGTACCGTGTGACGAGGGGAGCAAAGTCATCAAGTTTGGAGAAGCCAAGAGAGCATAGCAGTAGCGGCGTAAAGAGCGAGCAATTCAACTGAAAGGCGGGCAGGGTACATGAGCATGAAACGGCAACGGGCATCGCGAAACCAACCAGGAAAAACTCACTCAATGTGACGATGAGTATGATAACGGTGTGGAATTGTCGGCCGTAACTAGGTAGAATTATTCTACAAGACGAAGATGAAAAGCGCGACAGAACAAAACCGTCTTGGAAGTACGAATAACAAGAGGGCGCGAGATCTAAAACGCATCAGGCGAGGTGCTCCAAGGATTGTAGTAAAGGCACCCTGGATTACAGCAGTGGCGATGAGACAAGCATGGCGAAAAAAACCTTAACAGAAATACGACGAAGGATGCGTCATAGAAAGAGAAAAAGCTTGCTGAAACCAATTACGGAAGAACAACCATGTAGAAGCGAACGAAGTCAGTCGGTTTGCTATGGAATCGAAAGCAGTAGTGATCAGGAAGGATTTCGAGGTGTTGTAACGCTGGTTGATAAATGCAACGGCGTAACAGCGCCACCTGATCTGTGATAGCGAAACCAACATGTGGTGCGAGATCAACTCAGGTGAACATCAGCGAAGGTTTTGCAAACAGAGAAAGCGTGTGATAAGGAAAAATGGAACAAAATTACCGCCATAAGACAAGCGACACGAACGAGGCATGGGACAGTGGGTGAAAACTGGCGGCGAAAAATGGCTTTGCGCAGTGTTAACGGATCACCGGACAAGCAATGGTGACGAAAGCGTTTAATCACATGTTCACACGACAAAGGCAACCATGCTCCAAAACGATATGTAGGTGTTATAAGCGTTAAATGGCTCTCATTGGGTTGACAGGCTCTCTTTGGTGATAGACTTACTGGGTATGTGTCAATAGAGCCGGATCATGGGTTGTCAACATATCAATCCACAGACAATAACCTATGAACAGGAGAAACATATAATAAGATAAGCTTTAAGGACAATTACGGTGACGGCGATATGTGCCCAGCAGCCTGGAACAACCCGCAGACAACAAGATAAAAACAGGTATCGGTGCGGCAATAGTCTGTAGTAGCGTGGACCCTATAAAATTATTGGTGACCTCGGCAGGGATCAGCTTTAAGGTGTCTTAGAAGTAAGATGAAGGAGAACGCAGTACTAACAAACAGCACTAGAACATTGCGGCACGCGCAAAGGAAGGACAAGATGACTACAGATAAAAGAGGACAATAAGATGACCTGGGAGATAAACAGTGCAATAGAAACAACATGATGTGAAAGTTGAGTTGAGTTCACTCCATTTGACGCGAATAATACGCTTGCAGCAAACTTTACCGCAGTCAGCCGTTTTGACTCTCGGCGGCTTTACATGTGGCTGTTTTATCACCATTATTTACGTAACTCATTAGTCTTCCGCTTTGCGCGCGTTTTGTTGTTTTCTCTTTGATTCAGCAGGTTCGCTGACTCGTAAAATGATCGTTCGTGAGTGGGAGATCAGTGCGAAACAATTCTAAATAAACTAGAGGACAAGAGCAACAGAAGGCTCTAAGTAACAAAGAACTGTGGAAAATTTTTCAAGTGTTCAGAATAGAACAACAATGGCCGAACCAAAACTGTGGCGTAATTCTGTTGGTCAGTGGTTAACAGCCAAAATACGTCGCAAACGCCATAAAATCGAGGTCGAAGAACAAAAGACGGCTCGAAGTTGTCAGAAACCGCGTTCATGCTGCGTATCGAGATCTGTGGTAAAATCTTGCCGGAAGATTTTCACGGAAAAAACTGGTGCATGGGTAACAATTTATATAGACGTCGATGAGAACGTAACAACAAACAGATAACCTTCACATAGACAGTGTTTTCATCAGATACACACATGTGAACCAGAGTATAACGTCGTAAGATGCGAGAAGCTCGCAGCTAAACATCTTTCGTTTGTCCCAGATATGCGATGCTAGTTGACATCTTTCATCAAAATACCATCGACGGCTCCATCTAACCCTGTCGAAGACGGTTCTCGCCAGTATAGAACAGTGCGATGAACTAAACTAAGCATTATCATGGCGAAAGACTCAGGAGCGTTATTTGCATTATAAGATGAAGGTCTCTCCTCGATATGCTGATGGAAGAACAACAAAGCTGACTTCAGCTCGTCTCATACTCTCAAATAGACTTCTGATGAAGTTGGCGATGGTGGCAAAACAGTTGTGGCACGCGTAGAACATTCTAGATC
>JAQMWT010000169.1:0-24779 GCA_029834535.1 Chrysophaeum taylorii
ATCTCCGAACCTGCAACCGCAAACCAAGCGTTGGTAACAGCACAAGCACCGCCGGTAGTTGCCGCGGGGATTGATCACCCCCGAAGCTCTTCAAGGCGCTCGAGAGAAGACTAGCACACGTAACGTGCTCCGTACGATCGTCGACGAGATCGTACGCCCGCGTGAAGACGCGCACAACAACAAGAGGGTACCCAGCCGAGACAACATCTCTCGGTATCACCACCAGTTTGGGAACTGAGTGGCAAAGAAGCTTCCCGACGTGGTCCTGAGCGGAGCGTCGAACGCGGCATACGTGTGAAAAACGTATATTTGCGCGAAATCCGGAGACGAGCATCGACTCGCCCGACAAGCCCGAGGACAAACAAATCGCCGACCACCGGAAAGGAGTGAGCGGAGTCCGAAAAGACGGGCCAAGCCAGAACAGAGGCACTGAAAGAGACAGCGTCAGCAACAATGCCGAAGCGACGCATCATACGAGAGGAAGACGTCCCCCCCGACGCCGGGAGAGAAGGGGCGGAAGAAAAAGAGACCCCGCCGACGCAGCCACCCGCGCCGGCGCCGGCCGCCGCACACGAGCCAGGCCGAGAAAACGAAAGACCGGCAGAAGCCGAAGAGAGAAAAGACGAAGAGCCGACGGGCGAGCAGCCGAGCGCCCCGACCACGACTCGAACCGAAACCGCCGATGAGCGCACCGCCGAAAGCTCCCGAGCAGTTCGCGAGCTGCAGGAGATGGTATCGCTGCTCCAAGACCAGCTGCAGCAGCGCAACCGGCAAGATGAAGAGGTGCGAAGCCTGCTGCAAGAGCGGATCCGAATACAAGACGAGGAGATACAGAAGCAGGCACAAGAGCGCGACGAAGAGCGCAGCTTGATCGCCCAAGAAATCGCGGCGCAGATCGAACAGACGGCGGCGGCTCAACTCGAAACCGCAACCCGTGAGGAGAAGGAAGCCCTTCAGAACGAGCTCCGACGCGCTCGCGAAGACGCGGAGCGCGCTCGCGAAGACGCGGAGCGCGCTCGCGAAGACGCGGAGCACGCCCGCAAAGACGCGGAGCACGCTCGCGAAGCGGCAGCGGCCGAAATCCAAGATCTTCGGGAGGAAATGCGCTCGCTAAAGACGCGTCGAGAGCAGCGAGCACAACCACCGCGACCCGAATCGCCTCGAGACTCGAACCACGACGAATCCGACTCCGAGCCGCCGAGCAGCGAACCGCCGGTCCGACGCGCGGAGCGAGCGAATCGTCCGCGAGCCCACGAGGAGGAGAAGGAACCCACGGAAGCCGACAAGATCATCGCCGCACTGGTGAGAGCCGCCACGGGCCAAGGGCCCTCCGCCGCCCTGGCCTCCCGAAGATACGAGGACGCGGCTGCCCCGAGGCACCGACGTCTCAAGCTGGAGATGATCAAGCTGGACATCGAGGGCAAAGATCAGCGGCAGTTCGATCACGAGGCCGCCCTCATCGTCGGAGAGTTATCGAAGGACCACTATTCTATTAGCTCGCTGTCGTTTGGCCTCGCGGACGACGTGCGACAGGCCGTGCTACCAACGTTGGAGGAAGGGCGATTAGCGGCCGAGGCGCTGTGTACCTCGTTCGGCCACCCCGAGTCGTTCTATCTGCAATTCCACGCCGACAGCCAAACGCCGTACAAGGAACAGATCCGACAGCTTCGCGACGTGAACCTCTCCCACGTCCAGCGGATCCTCCAGCAGCTCCGCCAAGCCTGCCGACCTGCGCCTCGACCGGAGGAAGCCTTCCACAAGGTCCGGAACATCACGCAGGCCACCACGCCGAGGAAGGAGGGCGAATCTTGGGTCCTGACCTACCTCAAGTCGCTGCAGAAGGAGGCTACGGCCTATACCGCGTTGACGGGAACGTCGATGGATAGCATCGAGATGATTCACCAAATGATCGCCGGTTTGGCATCGACAAAGCTGCAACAAAAGATTCATATGGCGCGGTGCGACCAACCTAGTCAGTACAACACCTTCTCCGATGTACAAAGTCTAATCCTCCGGCACGAGATCCAGTTCAACGCGTGGCAGAAGGCGCACCCCGGTAAAACCACCGACCCGCCGCCACGCAACCCGCGCGACCGCAAGAAACCCGGCGCATACGCGACGCAACAGGAAGAGCCAGAGGTAGACGATGATCCGAGGCCCAGTATGCGAAACAAGGACGCATGGATGCGGAAGATGTGCGACTGCGGAAACTACAAGATCGACCATACGCGAAACGCGGATGGTTCCCTCCGATGCCCGCGCCCGAACGCGTACAAGCAAGCGATGAAAGCGCGGCGACGGCAGGGACAAGAAACCATCCCTTACGGAGCCTGGAAGAGAGACCAGAAAGCATCACGACCCTACGGCGACAGACGACCGCCCGCGAATGCGAACGCCACCTCCTCGACTCTGGCGTGGTGCAGGTCAACCAGGTCGAAGCGATCGTCGAGCGCATGTTCGCAGCGCGAAACTCCTCGAGCTCGAGCACACAATCCTCGATGGACTACGCGGGGTCTTTCTTTGGGCCTCAATCGAGGGACGGAACCGCCGGATGCTCCTTCACCGACGCCACGTCCCTCGGGTCGGCCAGCAGCACCGACGGAGAGTTTTTTTAAGTACCGCAGCCGGTTTTCGTGCCCCCAGTGACACCACCGAGCGAACCACCGCCGAAGCCAAGCGTGATGACCGCCCCGGCCGACTCGACGTTCGCCTCTCCAACTGCTCTCGACGTGGTCCCGGAGGATGAGCTCGACAAAATGCAAGCAGAGATCGCAATCGCACAGGCCAAGCTCACCTCGCTAGGAGCTCCGCTCGTGCACGAGGAAAATGCCGGACCCCCCGAAGCGGACGTCGATTCGGAGCGAACGGTCAACCCGCGGTCGCTCACCTCCCAGGTGCCCAATGCCGATCGGCCAGATCCCGGGGAGAACGCGCTATCGCTTTTAGTTGAGTCGAACCTCCGAAACGCCGCCGACCTCGAGCAGAGACGGTACGAGTCGGACGCAACATCCTCGGTCGCCAGCGACACCTCCGAAACTTCAAGTTCGCACGCCCAGAGGATGTTGCCAGTCGAATCAGCGCCGCCACCATGCACGTCCCGCACGAGTCGGACACGGATGTCTCCGACCTCGTCGAGAACGTGTCCGACAGCGACGACGACTCCGACACCGACGCTAACCGAACGGGATCACCGGAGGTAAATCCGCAAGCCGCCGTCAATGACGAACTCACCGCCCTCATCGACGATGACACCGATTCGGACGGCGGCAGTTCGGACGAACGGGAAAGTCAACCCGGAGAACTGTTCCCTGCCCTATTCAGTCATCCGCGCGGACCCGCAACCGCCACAGCAATAACAGATGCCCTTCTCCAAGCATTCGCGGACCCGCACCGACAAAACCCGACGGATGCGGACGACGACGCGTCCGACAGAAACGACCATGACGACGACGGCAGCACGCCCGAGAAAGATATCAACCCCGGTTCAATGTCGAGGCCGACGCCGCACTCTCCCCAAGGGGGTACCCGCCGCGGACCCGGCCGCGATATCGGCAGCGGAAACAGCGAGTCGCCTCCAGTCGAGGGACCCGCCCAGGAACCGAACACGCCGGAACCGGAAGGATCGGAACAAACAGCCGAAACCGACAAGGAACCCCCGCGCAAAGGATCGGAACAAACAGCCGAAACCGACAGGGGACCCCCGCGCAAAGCTCGGGAAGAGAGAAGCCTCGAGGAGGAAGTTCACGGATCGAAAGCGTCCCGCACGCGCTTAAGAAGCGCCAGGTTAAGACCTCCGCGCCGAAGGTCGAGGAGGGGGACGAGAGTCAAGCGGCTCTGGAACAAGAAGAGTCCCGAGCGAACCGACCCCCCGGCACGAAACCGAAATAAGACCCCAGACGGTGGCAGAGTCCTCCCTCTTCAAAACGAAGATAAGGCAATCGACAAGGAGCCCGAGCCACCCGAAGAACGAAAGGAGCCTCGGAAAGACGAGGAACGAAGATTTCCCGACCTTCCGGTCCGAGAGCGCGAAGAAAGAGGCCGTCGGTTACAACGGAGAATCCAAGAGCTACCCGCCGATCCGCGAGCGAGCCGACAGAGCCGGTGGTCGATAGCCCACCGATTCTTCGCGGGACGCGCGCACGTATCGATGCCGATGGCAGGAACGGAGGACGAAGCCATGCGCATGCACTCCTCTTTTGCCCCCATCAACACCGAAACGATCGGCAGAGACCTGCGCATCCTTCATTGCTGGGAAGCCGGTAGCCAGACGTTCATGCCCATCCACGTGTTCAATAAGCCAGGCGACTCATCGTATGCCGCGGTGATCGGTGTGGACGGAATGGCCGACGTCACCTACATCTGTCGCGACCTCGCTCGCCTAATGCGAAGGCGAGGGATGTTGCTGGACAGCGGCAAGCTGCCTTTCGAGCGAACGCTCTTCGGATCGGGAAAGAATACGACCTCGATTTCAGAGTGGATCGCCCTGCGAGTATCCGTTTCGGACGAAATGGCCGTGCCGGTAGTCGCAATCGTGGCAGACACCAATAAACAGTTTCTGCTGGGAGCCCGCGACATTCGAGCCTTGGGCGCTATCGTGGATTAACCCCCAGACCGAATTTCCTTCTCGCGAACCCAAACAGTCTTCCAGATGAAGGAGCTCCCGTACGCGGGGGAGATCGTTCGGTCACCCGCCATTCTCTATCGGGCAGCCTAGGAAACACACCCCATCGTAGCGCCAATTTGCGGTTTCCGGGGGCAAGCGCTGGCGCAGAGTCGGAGTCAAAGTGGCAAGAGAGCTCTGCCACCGCTGCTCGCTGAAGAGGATCTCCTCTCGCCGCCTCCTCAGCGAGCTTCGGCAGCCGTAACCTTGGCCGAGGACCCATCTATGCCGAGCAACGACACGAAAACGTCCGCGCCCGAGATCCGAGCGTTCGCGACCGGCTCCCAGCGCATCGACCCCGGTCGAACCCACAACATCCCGGTCAAGCGCTGAGCCAAGCGCTGAAGCCCGGAGAAGCCTTCGTCGCCACCGCGCCTAGCGTGGAGCACCTCGGTGTCGTCGCCGGAACCTGCTCGACGTGTGACCGCTCCAACCCAACCGCGGCCGCAGTGGCCGTGTCGTCGAGGGACGACACGCCGATGTCGATCATCCCAGGTCAAGAGCTCGCGCGGGGGGAAATCGTCAACTGCCAAGAAGAAGATCAGGTGACAGCCCCATTGCCAAGCGCCGACCTCGGAAACCCGCACAGAAGCGAGCACGAGGGCACGGCCTCCTTTACGGTCTCGATCACCAGCTACCCAACTCCAGACCCCGGAGAAACAGACGGTCAAGCACTTCGAACATCATCAATCAAGCCGCGACTGCAAGCCCCACAGACGCAAGAAGCGCTGAAGTCTCGAACCGCTGAACAAGCGATCATCGACAAGCACCAGGCGCTCTCCTGGATCCCGGAGAACGTGACGCCCGTAGTAATGTTCTTCGGCGGGATTGGAGGAGGCACCCAGGGTATATACCGGAGCAACGAATGGTTCGGAACCGCGTACAAGGTCGTGCTCGTCATCGACGCATCCGACACCGCCAAAGAAATCCATGAGAGAAATTTTCCAGGAATACCTGTCGTCCAGCACACCCTCGGCGGTCGGTATGACAGGGTCCTTTCATTGGTCAAGGGTTACTTGCATGAAAGCCTATGGCCCACGGCCCTTTTCGTTGGCACACCACCATGCGTCGATTCCTCCCTGTGCAACCTTACGGCCCGCGACGCTGGGAAAGGAGTCTCCGCAACCAATTGGACCATCAAGCTCTTTCAGCTCTCCGGAGTAGGACGCTGGATCATCGAGCAGGAACCTTCCATTCGCTCGAGAATCACGCTGAGGCAAGGGTTCATCACCGTCGTCGACCTGTGGACGACGACGCCGGACCTCATGAGCACCCGTCGACGCATGATCATCACGAGCTGGCCTCTCGAGCTCATTCGACGTCCCAAAACGTGCGGCACTATTCAAGATACCTTCGCCGCCAAACTCGGACTCGACCCTGCGCAGCCTCTCATCCAGCGCAACAACTTTGGATGCATCCGAGAGGCCACAGCACCGATACACACCATCACGCGGAACGGAGTGCGAACAGGACCCACGCCATCGGACACCAAAGCACTCAAAATAGAGATGCTCGCGGAGGCTCTCACAATGCCGAGCGATCTCGCATGGGGTCACCTCACAGTCACGGACCGAATGAAGCATCTAGCGGCCGTGATACCCCCGTCTTCCATGGCATACATCGCCCTTCACGCACACAACGCACTCCCGCCCCCGCTCCGCAACGTTGGAATCGCGCGCCCGAACGTAGTCGTACCCACCGACAGACCCTCTGAAACATACATCATCGAGCGCGTCCCCTCCGCCCCCGTCCGCGTGGGAACCACCGCACCCGAGCCCCGAAGCGCCCTCGTGAACGTCTCAACTCGCGCAATTCACTGGGTGCCGAACCGCGACCTCCAGAAATGGCAACCACCGGACCTTTCGTTGACCGCTCCGAAACCCGCTGCATCAGGGACGATGCACTCATCTTACCAAGGGGGTACCCGCGCGAGCAAAAACGATGCAACCTCGAAGGGCAAACCAAGGGAGGGAAAACCAACCAAGGAACCGACGAGCGACAAAACCAAAGAGCTCGCCCGGTTCAAGTACGAGGAATGGTTTGACGTGCCATGGAAAAACGTACTCCGGGACGAAGACGGAGCACCGCTACCGCAACAGCCCAACCATCTGAAAGGGAACGCGGCCATGGTCGTCAAGAACCCCACGAAAGAAGAAGTAGACAAAGCCGTCGAGGAGCTAGGCATCCCGAATAACCCTCATCTGGACGAAGACGCCAAACTCATGTTGGCACATTGCGTTCGATACTCCTGGGCGTTCTTCGACCCCATCATGAGACCCGTGGACTCTCGGCCGGTATCCCTCCGATTCAAAGACGCGGACCCAAAGCCCATCAAGATGTCGCCGTACCGCTTGACTCCCGCCAAGATCGAATGTCTCCGACAGCAGATCGCCGAATGGTGCAGAGACGGAGTCATCAGACCGGCCGAATCCCCCTGGGGATTCCCGGTCCTGATGCTCCCGAAGAAAGGTGCAGAGCTCGGAACATCTAACGCCTTCCGCGCGGCTGTCGACTTACGCCAGCTCAACGAACAGTTGGTCGACAACAGCTGGCCGAATGTACCGCAGGAGGACGCCCTAGCGTTCCTGGCCGGCCGAAGGTTCCGGACATCGATCGACATTCGGTGGGGGTACCACAACCTTCGACTGGACCCGCAGGCACAGGACGCCGTGACAATGGTCAGCCCGCTCGGAGCCCACAGCTTTCTCCGACTGCCCCTGGGAGTGAAGACCGCAGGCGCCCTCTTCTGCAAGCAGATGACAGCCGACCTCGCTAAATGGATGTACCGAGATCTGGTCAGCTTCATCGACGACATCATCATGGGAACGGACAACGTCCACGATCATTTGCAGTGCCTAGTCGAAGTCCTCTCCCACTTGGCCGCCAAAGGATACAGTGGCCGGACAGCCAAATTCCACTTGCTCCAAGACGAAATCGAGTTCCTGGGTCATATCTCGACCCCCGACGGATTAAAGCCTAACCCCAAAACGTCGGAGGCACTACGAAAGATGCCGATTCCTGGGACTCTGCCGAAAACCTCCCCGAAGACGCAAATCCGCTCATTCATCGGGATGAGCAACTACTGCCGGAGATACATCAAGGACTACTCCAAGATCGCGGAGCCCTTGCGACGCCTGACGTTAGAGGAAGTGCCGTTCAAATGGACGTCAGAGTGCCAAAAGGCATGGGACACCATCATCGACGCACTAGCGGACTCCCGGGGAGTGTACCATCCAGATTACGACCTCCCCTTCCACATCCGAACCGATGCCTCCAAAGATGGTCTCGGAGCTTATCTCTTCCGAATCGTCCAAGTTCAGGACGGCAAGGGTCACACCGGTCGTGAGGAACGAGTCATCGAGTACTGGAGCCGAGCGGTGCCCAAAGAGATGCGTAATTATGAGCCGCGCCGTCTGGAGCTCCTGGGGGTGATCCTGTCTCTCGAACACTTCCGCCCATTCATCGAAGGCCACCGAACCGTCCTCGAAACCGACCACCGGAATCTGACCTTCCTCCGGAACACAACCCACTCCACCGGGCAGCTCGCCCGATGGGCAATGCGGCTGGCCAATTTCGACCCCGAACTCGGTTACAAGCCTGGCAAGTCCACGGGGATGAGCATCCCCGACTGCCTATCGAGGAATCCGATCGACCACGTCATCGAGACCGACGAATTCGGAGAGCCGCTCAATCACGCGTACTTGGTCGTGCAAGAGCTGCCGCTCCCCGCCGGCGAAGCCGGATGTCACGTCATTCTCAACTTGGCGCAGACAGAGATACCCGAGGACCTCGAGGACCCTCCGGACGATCCGATGGGTTACGCCGCCTCCCACGCCACGCAACATCGCAAGAAAGTGGCCCTGAGGTCGCGCAAGCCGCCGTTGCAAACCGACGTCGGGCTACAAAAGGAATTCGTCGACAAAATTCCTGACAACATCTCCCTGGAAGAGGTTGCTGAGGCCCAAAAGGATGACCCTCTATGCGATAGTATCCGCACCGGGATGAACCAGAGCGATGCTCGCCGCCGATTCGGAGCCAACGTCCGATATGACGTATGGAAGGGAGTTTTGTACCGATATGAAATCGACCTCCGACCGGTGATCGTAGCACCCTCGGCGTTGCGAGAGAGGATCATGCGCATCTACCACAGTTCGCCCCTGGGAGGACATCTCGGACGCGATAGCACCGTCAACGCGATCGCCGAACGGTTCTGGTGGCCGCGCATGTCCCACCAGGTTGGAGTCTTCGTCAACGCCTGCCTGGTTTGTCAAAAATCGCGAACCCCGGAGCCAAAGCGAAAAGGGATGCTCCAGCAGCCGATATACGACGGAGACGGCGCCGTTCTGTGCATGGACCTTTTCGGACCTCTGCCGAGCGCCGGCAAGTCCACGTACATCCTCGTGATGTTCGACTCGTTCTCGCACTATCTGGTCTTGGACGTCATAAACACCAAGCACGCCGACGCCATCTTAGAATCCTTCGTGCGAAACATCCTCCTTCAAGGATTCCTCCCGCGGATGATCCTCACCGACAATGGTCGCGAGTTCGTCAACCGGTTGCTACGGGCCTTCCTCGTGGAATTCGACGTCCGGTACAGGAAAACGATTCCGTACCACGCCCAAGCGAACCCCGCGGAGCGAGTCAATCGGTTCCTCAAGGCGTTCCTCCGAGCCTGCCTCGAAGGTCGCAGCGTCACCGACTGGCCGGCCTTCGTCCGGTACGTGTCGTTCTGCTACAACCGAAAGTTCATTCCCGGCACGCAAATCTCCCCATTCGTGTTGCGTCTGAACCGGCAGCCGATGTTGCCCACAGACTACACCTTGTTAGTTCAACCGGATCCTGTTCTGCCGCGACCCCGATCATACGCGCTCCTGGAGATCAAGCAAAACCTCCAGTACTACTCAAAGGTCGTCGCAAAAGCACATGAGCAGGCCAAGAAATCGCAGAAGCTGGCGTACGACGCCGAGCACGTCGACGTCGAATACAACGTCAACTCACATGTGCTGCTGTACATTCCGCAGTCCCAAAACAAGTTGCGACCGGAATGGCGTGGCCCTTTCCTCATCACCGAGCGCCTATCACCCGTCTCGTACAAGATCCGGTCGGTTTACGGAGCCCCCGAAGAGCGAATCGTATCGGTCCAACAGATCGCCCCGGTATCTATGCCTCCCGCGCTCGACGCCACGATCCGTCGTCCGAGCCCCGGGTTCCGCGACGATTACGAGCGCGGCAAGCTCGTCATTTTCCGCATCCCGTCGGCCCGGGACCCCGATTGGCGCAAGAAGCTTTATGTCGCCGAGGTTTTCGAGGATTATGATGATCTTCAAGACAGAGTCGCGCTCCATTTTTACTCCGACTTGGGCCCGCGCGACGACCCATCGTATTTCGACCCGACCTCGCCACTTGAAGGTCGCACGCTGAGCCCGGAATTCAAGACGGCACTCGGTCGCAGCTTCACTCGCCCCGAGAAGCTGACGCCTCAGTGCACCCCTTGCGTAACCGACTTCGCCCCGGACGAGATCGACGTCCTGGTTCCCCGATTCAAGCTTCAGGGTAAATCGATTCCTCCCCCGGTCGTCCAGCGAGTCAAAGATATCCTCGCGCATCGCGCGCGCCAAGAACAAGAACAAATACAAGCTCAACAACGCGCTCACCAGACGCACACTCAAGTCCCGTCCCCCGACGGTCCGCATCGAAGCTCGCTTCAATCGCGCCCCCGCCGTCGCTGAGGACAGCTCCTATCAAAGCAGGGGAGTCCTGTGGCGGTAACCCTCACACCGCCATCCTTACCCCTTAGTTCTATCGAGTTCTCTACCCCACTTCCCGTCTACTGGACTTTTTACTGGACTCTACTTCAACCCCTATCTAACAAGTGCAGGCCAGTAAGTTCACCTACTCCCAATCTCTAACCCCAGTAAGTTCACCTGGTCCCAGTAAGTTCACCTGGTCCCAATCTCTAACCCCAGCAAATTCGGCGTAAACCCAATCTCTAACCCCAGTAAGTTGTCGTAAACCCACACCCACTCTTCTTGGAGATCGTCGCTCTCACCCCTGCCAATCTACGTCTACGGCGACCTCGCAGACTATTTCCACGACCCGCGGCGGCTCTTTCATCGCGCCATTCTCACGCCCCGTCGAAACCATATTGTCGATGCTGACAACGCGCGCATGACCGCGGCCTTTTTTTCCCGGAGACGAGGCGTCGGAGTTCTTTTCGGCCGACTAGGTTGGGTCGGAAGACGACGCCTCGCTCTCAAGAGTCGAGTTTTGAACTCCCTGACAACCAACGGCATGCTGACTTTGATCGCGAGCTTAAAGTCTTCGCAACCTCGACCCGTCGCACGGCCACTGCAACGGTACCAGATACATGATCGATCGTGTCGTTGTCACCGAGGCTCCTCCAACCTGTATCCCTTAAGGCCCGCCGACGCCAAACGATCACCAAGAGCCAGGGCCAGACGCCCCGCGAGGTCGGCATCCTCTTGGCGAAGCCCGTCTTCTGCCACGTCCAGCTCTACGTGGCTCTCTGTCGATCGGCAACCTCGAGGATATCCTCTTCTTGGTCGACGACTCCACCCTACTCCACACGTGCTGCGCAATACCGATAAGCCCCCTCCCGGCGTCTACACGCGCACTATAGGTTAACTTACTGGGACCAGGTGAACTTACTGGAACCAGGTGAACTTACTGGGGTTAGAGATTGGGACTAGGTAAATTTAGTGACCAGGTGAACTTACTGAGACCAATTGTGAACTTACTGGGGCTTTTAGAGTAAACTCAAAGTTTAGCGGCGTGTGCGGATCAAAGCAGCTTAGATTGGCGGGGGTGAGAGCGACGAGCTCGAAGGAGAGTGGGGTGAGTGGGTGTGGGTTTACGCCGAACTAAAGAGATTGGGTTTACGCCGAATTTACTGGGGTTAGAGATTGGGACTAGGTGAACTTAACGGGGTGAAAATGCTGGGGTTAGAGATTGGGACTAGGTGAACTTACTGGCCAGCACTTATCGACATTTAAAGACAAACAGACAAACAGACAGACAAACATCTGTCGATTAGTAGTAAGGACGCACGTATTGCAACGCCACCAGGCGTTCCCCTTCTTCAGATCGACTAATCTCGACCATAAATCATTTCACGAGTCTTCGGATTGAAGCTCGTGGACAGTTTGAAGGTTGCTCGACAGGAAGGAAGCGCTCCTCAACCCGCTCGGCACCCTCGAGACGTTGAGGGCACCGTCGAAGCAGGGTAAGAAGTCGGCGCGCATAATCCTTTCCTGCCGCAATGCTCCCCACACACACCCCCCTCTTAGCAGTCGACATTTACAGACAGGACAGACAGACAGACAGACAGACAGACAGACGATCCCCACACACACCCCCTCTTAGCAGTCGACATTTATTAGTAGTTAGGAACAAGTGCAGGCCAGTAAGTTCACCTAGTCCCAATCTCTAACCCCAGTAAGTTCACCTGGTCCCAGTAAGTTTCGTATAAGTTCACCTGGTCAGTAAGTTCACCTAGCTCACACCAACTCCTTTGAGCTCGTCGCTCTCGCCTCCGCCAATCTAAGCTGCTTTGATCCGCACGCGCCGCCAGCCTTTGAGTTTACTCTAAAAACCCTTTACTCTAAAAACCCCAGCATGTTCACCTGGTCCCAGTTTCACCTGGTCACTCTGTTCACCTAGTCCCAATCTCAAACCCCAGTAAGTTCACGTGGTCCCAGTAAGTTCACTTATAGTGCGCGTGTAGACACCGGGAGGGGGCTTATCGGTATTGCGCAGCACGTGTGGGGTAGGGTGGAGTCGTCGACCCAGATGAGTATATCCTCGGGGATGCCGATCGACAGAGAGCCACGTAGAGCTGGACGTGGCAGAAGACGGGCTTCGCCAAGAGGATGCCGACCTCGCGGGGCGTCTGGCCCTGGCTCTTGGTGATCGTTTGGCGTCGGCGGGCCTTAAGGGATACAGGTTGGAGGAGCCTCGGTGACAACGACACGATCGATCATGTATCTGGTACCGTTGCAGTGGCCGTGCGACGGGTCGAGGTTGCGAAGACTTTAAGCTCGCGATCAAAGTCAGCATGCCGTTGGTTGTCAGGGAGTTCAAAACTCGACTCTTGAGAGCGAGGCGTCGTCTTCCGACCCAACCTAGTCGGCCGAAAAGAACTCCGACGCCTCGTCTCCGGGAAAAAAAGGCCGCGGTCATGCGCGCGTTGTCAGCATCGACAACATGGTTTCGACGGGGCGTGAGAATGGCGCGATGAAAGAGCCGCCGCGGGTCGTGGAAATAGTCTGCGAGGTCGCCGTAGACGGCTTGGAGGATCACTGTCTGGCTCTCGCGCCTACCTGACCCTTACTCTCGCGCCTACCCGATACTTACCCTAAATCGAGGGACAAACAGACAAACAGACAAACAAACATCTGTCGATTAGTAGTTAAGACAAGTGCAGGCCAGTAAGTTCGCCAGTAAGTTCACCTGGTCCCAATCTCTAACCCCAGTAAGTTCACCTGGTCCCAGTAAGTTCACCTGGTCCCAATCTCTAACCCCAGCAAATTCGGCGTAAACCCAATCTCTAACCCCAGTAAGTTGTCGTAAACCCACACCCACTCTTCTTGGAGATCGTCGCTCTCACCCCTGCCAATCTACGTCTACGGCGACCTCGCAGACTATTTCCACGACCCGCGGCGGCTCTTTCATCGCGCCATTCTCACGCCCCGTCGAAACCATATTGTCGATGCTGACAACGCGCGCATGACCGCGGCCTTTTTTTCCCGGAGACGAGGCGTCGGAGTTCTTTTCGGCCGACTAGGTTGGGTCGGAAGACGACGCCTCGCTCTCAAGAGTCGAGTTTTGAACTCCCTGACAACCAACGGCATGCTGACTTTGATCGCGAGCTTAAAGTCTTCGCAACCTCGACCCGTCGCACGGCCACTGCAACGGTACCAGATACATGATCGATCGTGTCGTTGTCACCGAGGCTCCTCCAACCTGTATCGCTTAAGGCCCGCCTACGCCAAACGATCAACAAGAGCCAGGGCCAGACGCCCCGCGAGGTCGGCGTCCTCTTTCCCAAGCCCGTCTTCTGCCACGTCCAGCTCTACGTGGCTCTCTGTCGATCGGCATCCCCGAGGATATACTCATCTGGGTCGACGACTCCACCCTACCCCACACGTGCTGCGCAATACCGATAAGCCCCCTCCCGGTGTCTACACGCGCACTATAAGTGAACTTACTGGGACCACGTGAACTTACTGGGGTTTGAGATTGGGACTAGGTGAACAGAGTGACCAGGTGAAACTGGGACCAGGTGAACATGCTGGGGTTTTTAGAGTAAAGGGTTTTTAGAGTAAACTCAAAGGCTGGCGGCGCGTGCGGATCAAAGCAGCTTAGATTGGCGGAGGCGAGAGCGACGAGCTCAAAGGAGTTGGTGTGAGCTAGGTGAACTTACTGACCAGGTGAACTTATACGAAACTTACTGGGACCAGGTGAACTTACTGGGGTTAGAGATTGGGACTAGGTGAACTTACTGGCCTGCACTTGTTCCTAACTACTAATAAATGTCGACTGCTAAGAGGGGGTGTGTGTGGGGATCGTCTGTCTGTCTGTCTGTCTGTCTGTCTGTCCTGTCTGTAAATGTCGACTGCTAAGAGGGGGGTGTGTGTGGGGAGCATTGCGGCAGGAAAGGATTATGCGCGCCGACTTCTTACCCTGCTTCGACGGTGCCCTCAACGTCTCGAGGGTGCCGAGCGGGTTGAGGAGCGCTTCCTTCCTGTCGAGCAACCTTCAAACTGTCCACGAGCTTCAATCCGAAGACTCGTGAAATGATTTATGGTCGAGATTAGTCGATCTGAAGAAGGGGAACGCCTGGTGGCGTTGCAATACGTGCGTCCTTACTACTAATCGACAGATGTTTGTCTGTCTGTTTGTCTGTTTGTCTTTAAATGTCGATAAGTGCTGGCCAGTAAGTTCACCTAGTCCCAATCTCTAACCCCAGCATTTTCACCCCGTTAAGTTCACCTAGTCCCAATCTCTAACCCCAGTAAATTCGGCGTAAACCCAATCTCTTTAGTTCGGCGTAAACCCACACCCACTCACCCCACTCTCCTTCGAGCTCGTCGCTCTCACCCCCGCCAATCTAAGCTGCTTTGATCCGCACACGCCGCTAAACTTTGAGTTTACTCTAAAAGCCCCAGTAAGTTCACAATTGGTCTCAGTAAGTTCACCTGGTCACTAAATTTACCTAGTCCCAATCTCTAACCCCAGTAAGTTCACCTGGTTCCAGTAAGTTCACCTGGTCCCAGTAAGTTAACCTATAGTGCGCGTGTAGACGCCGGGAGGGGGCTTATCGGTATTGCGAAGCACGTGTGGAGTAGGGTGGAGTCGTCGACCAAGAAGAGGATATCCTCGAGGTTGCCGATCGACAGAGAGCCACGTAGAGCTGGACGTGGCAGAAGACGGGCTTCGCCAAGAGGATGCCGACCTCGCGGGGCGTCTGGCCCTGGCTCTTGGTGATCGTTTGGCGTCGGCGGGCCTTAAGGGATACAGGTTGGAGGAGCCTCGGTGACAACGACACGATCGATCATGTATCTGGTACCGTTGCAGTGGCCGTGCGACGGGTCGAGGTTGCGAAGACTTTAAGCTCGCGATCAAAGTCAGCATGCCGTTGGTTGTCAGGGAGTTCAAAACTCGACTCTTGAGAGCGAGGCGTCGTCTTCCGACCCAACCTAGTCGGCCGAAAAGAACTCCGACGCCTCGTCTCCGGGAAAAAAAGGCCGCGGTCATGCGCGCGTTGTCAGCATCGACAACATCGTTTCGACGGGGCGTGAGAATGGCGCGCTGAAAGAGCCGCCGCGGGTCGTGGAAATAGTCTGCGAGGTCGCCGTAGACGGCTTGGAGGATCACTTTCTGGCTCTCGCGCCTACCTGATGCTTACTCTCGCGCCTACATGATCCTTACCCTAAATCGAGGGACAAACAGACAGACAGACAGACAAACAGACAGACAAACATCTGTCGATTAGTAGTTAAAGATAAAGAAAGAAAAGCACAACGATGATGATGATTTGGCTGGTATTGTTGTGTCCCCCAAGGACGGAGGGTTTGAGCGAGGCGTTGTCGTCGTACGCGCGGAAACGCAAGCTCGCCGAGGTCCGCGAGGCCACGGACGATGCGGTTCTCCAAGCGATTCATCGCGCCCATATGTCCCCAAAGAAAGCGACGCCGCGTATTGCAAAAATTTTAGAACAGAAGACGACCGGTGTTATCGCCGAATATAGCCGGAAATGCCCCCTCGATATCCAAGCGTTTTCAGGGGAAGTGCGGCGCGGAAATGCGGCCGCTTTGGCTGTTCCGAAGGAATTGCTTGAAGCTGCGAAAGCGGAACAAGATACCGCCGCCAACTGTTATCCCGGTCCAGTTCCGCTGGTGTGGCACGATCTGATCGTCGACGAAGCCCAGCTCGCGATGGCATCCGCGGCGGGGGCGGCGGCCGTCTCTCTTCGCGCGGAAATTTCGGGAAAAGAATTGGAAGACCTGGCGTTAGACGTGTACGGACTGGAGGTCTTTACTCTCGTGCCGGAAAAAACGGAAACCCGCGGAATCCTGGTCATCGAGAATCCGACAGAACGACCGGTTTCAAACACCCCCGTCGTCGCCAGACTCGATTCCAAAATCGAAGACGCATGGAAGTTTAGAGAATTGGGCTTGGACGGATTATGGGTCTCGAACATGCTGTATCCACAACCCTTCTCCGGCCGACTTTATTCGCCCAACCCACATACCATCTCCTCCATCCTCAGAGCCCTCCGCGCCAAGGCCTACGCCGAATACGCCGCCGCCTCCCTTTTCTCACAAAACCCCGAGGGCTCCAAAGAATACCTCGGCGACATCTTTATATAACTCGTCTTTTGCATGCAGAGAAGAAATGGTGAGACTGACTGACCTTGGGACATACGGATCGACTCGCACCTGGGATCACTCTTCTGGGATCGACTCGCACCTGGGATCACTCTTCTGGGCTTGCTGGCTCTGATTTTGTGGCACGACTTCTAGAAATTTTATTAGAAAGGGGGGCCCTTTTTTGTACTCAGACCTGTAAAGGCACCTAACTCGAGCGCTGATTGGTCGTTAGGTGGATATGACACGTCACGACACGTCGCAGCGACAATGAGAGGCCGAGTTAGGTGGATATCCTAACTACTAATCGACAGATGCTGTCTGTCTGTTTGTCTGTTTGTTTGTCTTTAAATGTCGACTGCTAAGAGGGGGGTGTTTGTTTGTCTTTAAATGTCGACTGCTAAGAGGGGGGTGTGTGGGGGGGGCATGAAGCCATTGAAGGATGTGGGTGGGTTTGTGGGGTAGGAGGGATGTGCCTGACGGGCGGAGACAAGGTCGCGGGACCTAGTTGTCTTTAAATGTCGACTGCTAAGAGGGGGGTGTGTGTGGGGAGCATGAAGGATGTGGGTGGGTTTGTGGGGTATGAGGGATGTGCCTGACGGGCGGAGATAAGTACGCGGGACCTAGTCGGGGTCATCGCCGAGGCGTGGGGCAGGCGAAGAGGGGACGGGCCCCGCCCGTACGTCGTACGCATGCTGCCGCCGGACGTATGTGCGACGAAGGGTGACGTCCTGCTGGGATCGGGCGGCCTGGGTGGGGTTCCCCGAGGCGGCGAAATGGGTGAGGGCGGTGAGGGCACAGCGAGCCCGACCTAATTGTCTTTGAATGTCGACTGCTAAGAGGGGGGTGTGTGTGGGGAGCATGAAGGACCTAATTTTCCCCTGATTCAGGGTAAGGATCAGGTAAGCCCGCGAGCCAGGCATTGATCCTCCAATCCTCCAAGCCGTCTACGGCGACCTCGCAGACTATTTCCACGACCCGCGGCGGCTCTTTCAGCGCGCCATTCTCACGCCCCGTCGAAACGATGTTGTCGATGCTGACAACGCGCGCATGACCGCGGCCTTTTTTTCCCGGAGACGAGGCGTCGGAGTTCTTTTCGGCCGACTAGGTTGGGTCGGAAGACGACGCCTCGCTCTCAAGAGTCGAGTTTTCGACTCCCTGACAACCAACAGCATGCTGACTTTGATCGCGAGCTTAAAGTCTTCGCAACCTCGACCCGTCGTACGGCCACTGCAACGGTACCAGATACATGATCGATCGTGTCGTGTCACCGAGGCTCCTCCAACCTGTATCCCTTAAGCCCCACCGACGCCAAACGATCAACAAGAGCCAGGGCCAGACGCCCCGCGAGGTCGGCGTCCTCTTGGCGAAGCCCATCTTCTGCCACGTCCAGCTCTACGTGGCTCTCTGTCGATCGGCAACCCCGAGGATATCCTCTTCTTGGTCGACGACTCCACCCTACTCCACACGTGCTGCGCAATACCGATAAGCCCCCTCCCAGCGTCTACACGCGCACTATAGGTTAACTTACTGAGACCAGGTGAACTTACTGGGGTTAGAGATTGGGACTAGGTGAACTTAGTGACCAGGTGAGCTTACTGAGACCAAGTGTGAACTTACTGGGGCTTTTAGAGTAAACTCAAAGCTTAGCGTGTGCGGATCAAAGCAGCTTAGATTGGCGGGGGTAAGAGCGACGAGCTCAAAGGAGAGTGGGTTTGGGTAGGGTCGGATAAGAAAGCTCAAAACTAGGCCCTAGCCTACATTTCGAACACCAAACGAGAAACCCTCATTCAAAAGTGGATTGTCTCAGGCTATGTTTCAAACATAGCCTGCAAAATCACAAAATCGGCGTTCCGCCCATGGAATCGGCCGAAACGAGCAAAGAGTCGGCCCCGGGTCCTTCTGTAACCCCTGTGGACCCTTCGGTCCCGGCTGAGTTGACGAAAGTGTCGAAAAAACCCGCTGCCAAACGTCAACGGCGAAAAAACCTCTTGAGGGGAGAGTGCGTGTGGTGCGTAGCGAGGCTCGACGCCGACGAGACGGCCAGGTGCCAGCCGCTCGACCTGGAGCGACTCCTGAATATCGAGGGCGAGCTGCCCGACAAGTTCTACGTGTGCTCGAAAATGTGCCGGGACGACTTCACCCCGAGCAAGCTACACACGACGAAGGGCGCGAAGGCCGTTCTCGCCCGGATCTCCGCGTCGCTAACTAGGACTCTCAAGACAACCATCCGCAGCGGGGACGAGATCCTCATCGAGCACGACTTCTCGGCGGGGCACAACATCCAGGGCGGCAACGGCGTTGTCCTGGGCCTAATCTACAACAACGCTGTGTGTCGGGTCGAGTCATACGACGTGAAAACGATTCAGCAGGGAGAGATCCGCGTCCCGTTCTCCCACGTCAAGGCCAAGCCCGACAAGGAGAACGACACCCCCCCGATTCGGCGACTACCACCCGGACGGCCAGCGCGTCCGACGCTTGGATCGAGTGGGTCATCGGTTATCTCCACACTGTCGTCGTCGTCGGACTCGAATGTGCGGATCTCAGAGCTCGAGAAGGAGGTGTCGAAACTCCGGAGCACGGTCGACAAGCTCACGGCGGCCAAGACGGCTCAGCACTCTCGCTCTGTCACCGCCGAACGCGAGACGAAAGAAGCCCACGCCGACGCCTTCGCCGCGGAAATGGCGGCCGCCAAGGCAGACGCGGCGCGTCTCGAGGCCAAGTGGAAGTACGAGGACGAGGTCCGGGATGCCGCACGTCGGGAGGCACGGCTCCAGGTCCGCATCGAACGCCACCAGGCCTCCTATGAGAAGCACCGCGACCGCGAGGCTGCAGCGAGCCATCGACGAGCTCAACGCGACCAAGGCCCAGTCGAACGAGGCGGCGAGACAGGCTGCGGCGGCGGCCGAGTTTCGGGAGAGGAACCGACTGAAGAAATCGGACCCTCGGGCCATGCGACAACTCAAGAACAATTACGCCGCCCTCAACCAGGAAGCGAAGCAAATGGAGATAAAGCTCGCGGCTGCCGAGGACCGCGTCCAGGCCCGGGAGGAGGAGATCGAGCGGCTGCGGGAGCGGGTCGCGGTCCTCGAGAAGCAGAACGCCGAAGTGTGGGTACCGCGGAAGCCGTCCGGCAAGGGATCCGGCAAGGGCACTCCGTGGGACTCGAAGCTCAGGGTGCTGTGTATGAAACTGCTCGCCTCGCGGGTTGCGCCTGCGGAAATCCCCGAGGTCCTGGTCTCGGTCGTCGAGGCGTTCGTTGGCCCGGAGCGAGTGCGCGACATGGAGCTCCCGTCCGCACGCTTCATTCGCGACCTGCGCTCCGAGATGGGTGTCCTTCACGAGGCCGCCGTCGCCCTCGCCGTGGGATACGGTGACGTCGTCGACGCGGCGACGGACGCGTCGCCGCTCGACGGCAAGGAGATCGCGACTACCCAACTTCGCGTCACACGCGGCGGCGTGACGGAGAACTGGACGCTGGGCGCGAGCGAGATCTCCGACCAGAGCGCGCCTGGGGAGGCCAAGGCGATCAACGATCGGTTTGGTGACCTGAATCGAGCGCTCCAGCTCGTTAATCAAGTTTACCAGGAGCTCTACGGAGCCGACGCTGCTGCGGAGGCGCTCCCGGCCGCCGGCAGTGCCGGCGTGCAGAATCTCGCCGGCCGGGCCAACGTTACCGACAACGCCTCCGCCGCCATCGCATCGGTCCGCGAGCTCCAGGAGCATGTCCTCGCGGCGGTGCAGAAGGTGATCGGGGAAGAGCTGTGGAATTTGATGACGCAAGACGAGCGCGACGCGAAGACTCGTGTCTTTCACGGGAACTGCCAGCGACATCTCGGTACGTCGTGCCGTCCCACCAGCAATTTGTTGAGCAGGCAACACATGGCTCGACGGCGGCGCCGCCGAGGAGGCCAAGATGCTCGACACGCTGCTGAAGGATAGCATCGAGAGCTCGGAGGCGAAGCACCTGCGCCTCACCGGCGAGTTGAACAAGGTCATTCATGCCTTGTCCAAGTGTATCGGCGAGGGCGTGGATCGCTACGGGAAGGGCTTCGGGACCCCTCTCCGGGCATTCCTCGAGGAGAAGCACCCGTCGGAGCTCTACCTCACGCTCGGCCGCACGGACAAGGGGACGCGGCAGGACGCGTGCACCAACGCGGCCTGGGTCATCTTCCACAACCTCCCGTTTCTCGTCGAGTTCCTCGAGAACGCGAGCTACGCGCCGCAGAACATCCTCAGGAACAACCTCTTCTCGACCTTGTCCTCGCAGGAGGTCGCCGGAGCCATTCGAGCCCGAGCGATCATCGACGACAAGCTCACGGTGCCTTTCCGATTTTTCGCCGCATCGGACGCCCTCGAGGGTTGGTCGGTTCTCGACATGGCGGGCGTTCTCGAGCGAGTGCATGCCTTCTTCCAAGTCTGCCAGGATAATCCACAACTCGTTGCGACCGCCGGTTACGAGGCCCTCGACACTGAGATCGCCACCTACGCCCATTTCCTCGAGACGCGGGCCGGGTCGGCGAAGCTGTCCGTCGACGGCCAGTCCACGATCCGCGACGTCGCGGCCGTTCGGGCGCGGCTCTACGCTCCGACTGACACCAATGATCCAGAGGCCAAGACCATGCTCGACGCGCTCCGGGCCTGGGGCCGCGGCATGCGCCGCACGTTCGAGGGGGGGCAGTCTATGCGCTACGTCGGCGACGGCGACCTCGCGGCGGTCAACCAGACGTCGGAGCTCCGGAGGGCCTTCGACGGCGCGCGGCGGAACTCGAACGAGGTCGAAGGCGAGTTTGGCGTATTGAAGTATTACAACGCCTCCTACGTCAACATGAGCGTCGTGAACTGCGTCGGGGTCGTCGCGTGCCAACGGGACCACATGTTCGACCGGGCCGCCACGAGTTTTACGACCAAGCGCCGGCGACGCGTCGCCGACGAGGTCGCTGGTCGAACGACGACGAAGGCTCGAATGCGCGATCGAGTTGGTGGAGGACGTCTCGCCACGCTCGGCGACGACTTTCGAGGAGTGTTGATGGAGGCGGCTCGTCGTGGTCGGCAGAACCACAAGGAGCAGGCTGCCGCGCGCGCGGAGGCGGCGAAGGAGCACCATCGCCGTCGCGCCGCCGCGTTCGTCGAGAAGGCCCTCGAGCGCCAGGTGAACGACTACGCCAAGGCCCAGGAGGCCATGAAAGTCAAGCCTGTCGTCGACGAGCAGGCCCTCGTCGGGAGGACCCTGCTCTCGACGGTCAAGAAGCGACTTGATGCGGCACTTAAGCAGATCTCGAGCGACGCTGCGCGGTCGAAGGTCCTCAAGGAGAACATCGACAGGTACGTCGTCGGCATGGGCATGGGCGACCTCAAACCCAAGTCCTACACCTCGGGCAAGGACCCGACGATCGGCTCGGCCGGTTCCAAGGCCAACATCGAATTCCTCACCGCGCACCTCGAGTACGTCTACGAGCAGATCAAGACCAACTCCCGCGAGTTGGTCGCCGAGGCGGTAGTCCCGGGCGAGAGCCGACGGCAGCTGCCAGTGCTCGGGACCGCGACGGCCCAGCGTCTCGAACTCGACGCGAGGCGGCACTTGAGCGTTGACGAGCTCAAGGCCAAGGTTGAGGAGTGCCGCGCCTTTCGCCATCCGAGGAAGCGGACGCGGACAACGAGTGGCCGCTCGAAGCTACCGACGATTGACGTGGCGTTGGTCGGGTCACGCGTCGAGGTTCTCTGGGAGTTGTCGGGGCACCCGGGCTGCTACTGGATGCCCGGCACCATCGAGGCGGTATCCGACGAGAACTCCAAGGACGGTCGCAAGAAACTCGGGCTGGGTTGGATCTTCGTTTCCTATGACGACGGTTTCAGCGGGTGGCTCCTCGCGAACCGCCCCACCTTCTTCAACGGCTCCAAGCCGGCTTCCTGGCGCTTCGTGTCCGAGGACAACGAATACGACGACGACGACGACGAGGAGGAGGAGGAGGACGCGATGGACGTCGACGACGACGACTACGCATAGCTGCGTTCGCGGGCCCCGATGCCGGTCTCCCGAGGACGCCCGGAAAGACGAGGACACTAGAACTGGCCCCAGCGAACAAAAGGCGCCGTCTAAACGCCCACACGACCCTCATTGGGCCTACGGACATTCCCGATGCGCCGGTTGTTGTATTTGGAGCCGATGGCGTCGTGCAGAGTAGAGCCACCTAGGCCCCCGCCTCCACCGAGGCGCCAAAATACCTCACTCCCAAGTAGATTCGCCAAATCGGCAGCTACGGACTTCGTTCCAAGATAAAATCGGCACCATTTTGGGTCAACTTGGCGACGGACAAAAAAGCCCGCCAATCCTTCGGGATTTTCAGCCCCGGCGCGGGACCCCCGAGTTCCTTATCCGACCCTAGTTTGGGTTTACGCCGAACTTACTGGGGTTAGAGATTGGGTTTACACCGAATTTGCTGGGGTTAGAGATTGGGACTAGGTGAACTTAACGGGAACAGGTGAACTTGCTGGGGTTAGAGATTGGGACTAGGTGAACTTACTGGCCTGCACTTGTTTTGTTACGAATGGTATGAGGCGTTAGACTAGCGATAAGAGAAAGACGTAAGGATACGTGGTGCAGGGGTAAGTGTCATAGCTTCTTCACACAGGTGCTGGAAAAGAAGGAAAAGGAAAAAGGGGTAAGTGAGGTCATCACACAGGTGCTGGAAAAGAAGGAAAAGGGAAAAAAAAGGGGTAAGTGAGACGCTCACAGAGGAGAAGCTTTGAGGAAGACGTCACATTTGAGGAAGACGTCACAGAGGCATTGTGGCAAGAAAAAGAGACAACAGAGATCAGGGCGAAGATCACGAAGTGAGGTAACGAGCACGAAGCCGGAGGAAGGAAGGAGTTTCCGTACTGGGGGTGAAAATGTCGCTAAGATTGTTAAGGCGGGGTATGTGCTTGAGATCGATGATGTGGTTGCGATGGTACTCGGCGGTACTGTAAAAGCGAATGTCAATATGGCGGGTGCGCCGTGTGAGACATTGGAGACGAACTTGGGTGACGGTGGTGCTATTATCAACATACATTGGGACCGTGTGACGAGGGAGATCAAAGTCATCAAAAAGTTTGAGAAGCCAAGAGAGCTCAGCAGTAGCAGCGTAAAGAGCAAGCAATTCAGCTTCGAAAGAAGAACGAGCAAGTAAGGTACTGCGAGCGGGAGCAGTAGGCGATCATAGAGCCAGCAGAGAAAAAACAAAGAAAAACAGTTGTGGAGTGGTGGTCATCAGGGTCGTCGGCCAGCGGGAGTCGGAATAACCACAGAGACGAAGGGTAGAATCGCGACCAAGAACAAGGGCAAGGATCTGAGAGAGACGTTGAGATACCAGCAGAGTGTGGGATAAAGCGTGCCAAGCGTGCCAGTGGGGTTTACCAGGATTGTGGGGAAAACGCGCACACTGATTGACGGACCAAGTGATATCAGGGCGAGTCATGATGGAGATGAAGAGGACACAGCCAACAATACGGCGAAAAGGGACACGCGTAATGCGAAGACCAACGTAAGAGGTGAGATCGAGTTCATTTACGTCAGTGAAAGCGCGGAAACGGAGGAAAAAGGCTGGTAATGGCCAATGCAATGACGAGGGTGCGCCACAAGAAGATCATCAACGACTAAAACAAGACGTAGAACGACGGTAGAATTGAGCACGAGCTTGTAATGGCAAGTGTCACCAGATCCGCGGACGAAGCCACAGTCATTGACGAGAAGCGTGCCAAATAAAGCCACCAATTGCGACAAGCTTGTTTGCAACCATACCAAGAGCGACGGAGCTTGTAAACGATTTTGGAACCATCGGTGGGTTGGCGAGGAGCATAGCCTTCGGGTGGCCAGACATAGATGTCCGTCATTGGGAGCTGAATAAAAGCGGAGCTGACATCCAACTTGTGCAAATCCAAGTCATGAACAGCGACAAAGGTCAGAAAGAAACGGTAGGTGACGATGTTTTGGCAACCGGTGAGTAGGTGTCATGATAATCAATGCCGTGAACATGGGTGTAACCGCGGACGACAAGGCGAGCCTTGTACGATTTGAAGCGGCCAGAGTCATACTTCTTACGGAGATCCACTCTGAGGGTACAAATGTTGCCAGAAACGGTCGAGGAGGACCGGCATAACATCCAGCAACCAGACTGGCCCAAGAGACTGTTATTCTTTAGCGATGGTTTGTGCAACGTCAGGGGGTTAGGACTGACTTCACGGATTGGTCC